>CM040243.1:169252495-169295639 GCA_022545495.1 Chrysanthemum lavandulifolium | reverse complement strand
AGTATGCGGAATCTACTTTAACAAAGCTAAGAAGAATAAATTTAAACTTCAACGATTATATTAAAACCAAACTTTGAACACGCTTGTTATCTGATTCACTAACAAACCTAATCGCTAAATAACTCTAATATCGTACTTGCATGTAAGTTCTAAATCGCATATCTCTAATGCCAATCTAGGGATCCTTTTATAGGCATAAGGAATACCTAGTCGGTTTACAATTACAATCCTTGTCGACAAGTAATACTAATTATAATCTAAGAATATTCTAGAATTACATAATAATCCTTGAGCGATTTGCATAGCAGTCCTTTAGCATATCAAGTACTTTGATGAGACGATGCTTTGACTTTCATTAAACAAGACTTTGACTTTCTTGATGCTTTGACTTTCAACGAGACTTTGTCTTTTATATCTAACAAACATGTTGAACCTTTGTCTAATCCGGATCTTGAGCTCATGACCAACTTATTTGAGACCACCCAATCTCGGTGGAAAAGTGCAATGACATCAATAAAAAGCGCAAGATAAAATTGCATCGTTGACTAAGGATAATGAATGCTATAAGTTACAACTCAACATTTTTGAAACCAAAGAAAAACGTGAACATAGTTTTGAAGTCGCTTTTGCAAAATCATATCAAAATGAAAAATCTTTGTGATGAGTGTGTAAATACTCATCATTCTTGGGTCAATCTGAACTGCAAAACGTTTAAAAATGCTCAGAAATGCATCAAAACACTGAAAATATTCCAAAATTGCATTTATATGTTTCGGATGCAAAATGTTTAAAATCGGATGAAAACGAGCAAAATATGCATAATTAGCGGTTTAGGTCCCCAGTTTCAAAATTTGGCAAAATCGGTCCTTGGAATTTTCAAAGATGGCAAGTATGGTCTCATGGATTATTTAAGATGGCAAGAAAGGTCCTTGGAAGACATTTTAATTACATGAGGTCCCTTGATTTTCAGAATGTACAACTTAGGTCCCTAAAATACACCTTGGACTACATTTTCACTCCTAAACATTTAAATCTAATAAACCCAAAACTACTAAACCCAAGTCCATCTCAAGCCCAACACCCAATCCACCCTACCCGGTCCATTAACTGTACCCAGTCCAACTCCACCCACAACCCTAGTTAACACCCCACTGTCTTTCTTCTTCATCTCTATTTTCCCACCCTTACACAAAAACCCCACAACAAATAAAATAAAAAAGCCGACAATCCCGCCTACGACAAACCAACCCATCCCCATGTGAGGGTTGAAGGCAGAGAGGCTGCGAGAGGCAGCGTGTTTTGCCTTGTCTATCTCACACGAGAAGACAGAGAAGAAAGAGATGAAGACAAAGGGTCGGCTAATGGCGAGCACGCGTATTTTAGCATTGTTATCTCACTAGTGGCACGAGAAGAGAGATGAAGACACATAGCTGAAGTATAAAAGAGATACATTGTATGCCATAAGGCGGTTTTAATTTTAGAGTCTAAGTTAGGTTTTATGGTTTTAACTTTTCATTCAAGTTCGTCTTTGTATTAAGTTTTTCTTTAATGAAATTTTAGTTAACAATCTTCTGTTTAAGCATTTTTTTAAATAAGCACTTGAAGTGCTTATTTACGAATTGCTTCTTACTTGCTCAAGTCATGTAGGTTTAAGCTTATATTAGTCATCAATTTAGTTTTATAATAGAAAAGTCCAAGATTCTTTCTTTAAAAATCTGCTTTTAGTTGAAATTCCATTTGAAGGAATGTTTGGTTTGTACCTTAACTTGGGTCAAAACAAATCCTACCCACTTTGACTTTACAAGTCAAAGTGGTTTTAATTTAAAATAGTTAGAGTAAGATGTAAGTTGATTCAAGTCCTTTTGGTAAGTTTGAAAAGAAAAAAAATTTTGTTGTTTTAAAATTACGCACAAGAACGTGACCTAACTGTTGCACATTCATGAGCCTCGTTAATAGCTTATTTGATGTCCAAAGTTTGCAAAGTCTACTTTTCTTGCATCCTTACATATCCATTTCAATGTACCTTAAGTTTATTCGCACTTGGAAAGCCTTTACTTTAGCTTAAATAGCATTTAAAATCTGTCCCAAACCCATGTTCTTTTTCTGCTTTTTGACTACTAGCCCAGTGGCTCCACTCTGATTTTTCATTTGCTTTTACTAGGTCTTATAAGTTTGAAAATTTGCATGCTTAATCTAGGCCGGGTTGTGGATTGATAAGTGATTTTATTAAATTTTAGTGCTCCTTGGTAGCTTATTTATAAGCTTAAACAGACCCCCTTAGTGCCCCACTTCTTGCACCCTGGGATCCCACCGACCCCTCTCGACTTATTTGTGCTTATTAGTGATCCTAGTTAGTTTATTTTAGGTATTTTTGAGCTTATTAGTCATTTTAATTTAGTCGAGCTTAAGTATTGCTCATTTAGTGCTTATTAATGCTTATTCATCTTTTGTAGTTGTAAAAGTCCATTTGATGCTTATTTCCCATGTTAGCTTAGATTTCCCTCAAACTGCTTATTTCCTTGTCTTTTAGCTTATCTCGGTGTTTTTGCTTATTCCAGATTCAAATGCTTATTCCATTCTCTCGATTGCTTATTTGCTTATTTGGTGCTAAGAATATTTCAAATATAGTTCTTATTTGGTTGCAAGTGAAATCGGATGGAAGCGATTATAAGCTGCTTATTACAAGTTTTCTATAAGTTGTGTTTTTACAAAAGTACTTGTTTCCATCCCTACTTTAATTCGCAAAAGAAAATCCAAAAAAAAAAATACGGGAACAAAAAATTGACCGGGGATTCGAACCACAGTGCCTTTCGATCAACAACACAACACACACTCTAGACCAAGCGCCCTTGGGACTTTCTTGTGTTTTAACTTGCAAAATTTATTACTTAACCCATTTAACGGTTTTAAGCTCAAGATCTTATTAGCTTATTTCGTGGCTTATTCGATAACAAGTCATTGTTTTCTCAATTTTATTAAATTCCTCATTACTTAAGGTACTTTTAGGAAAATTTTCAGATTTTTACAAATGTTTTAGTATTTTTATCATTTAATTAGTGTTTATTAGTTTTTAATTAGTAATAAAAATATAAAGTCAAAAAATATAAATCTTTTTCCTAAAATTTTCTTTTGTCATGTAGTACGTGAGAAAATTGTTTTACATTCGTAGGACTTTTATTTCACAAATTTTACGTTTTATCTTCTTGCTCCAGCGTAATTTTCGTACATAACGTCACGTTTTCATTTTAGGCCACGTTTTTATTTTAAGTTTCGTTTTAGTTAAAATAGTTTATTTAAGATATTTTGTTTTATAAAATCAACGTTCATCATTTTAAATATAGTGATAGCGTTTATTTAATAGATTTTATCTTTTAATTTCCTTTAATTTGCATTTAAGCCGTTTTTATTTGTTGGTTTTCTGTAGTTATAATCCATCTCAAACAAATCCTCTTTTCGTTCAAATCATCTCGATCACTATTCGTTTGGTGATCCATTGCACGCTTCATTTGGGACATAACGACCGGGAGACTCTATACTCCTCGGATCTTCATTGTATACGTGCTTAAGTCGTTTTAAGTTTCTTGCTTGCGTGAGAAAACTTGGCGGTTTCTTGTGGATCAAATTTTAAGCGCTTGTTGCGGGGTCTGTCTTGATTATCTTCACGTTTAGCAGTTAGTAATTTGGACATTCACTCTTTGTTCATACCATCCATCGTATATGTTTACATTTTCTTATCCAAAATCCAAAAATATCCATCCTTTATCCTCTAATCTGTTTAATTCTACATTTCTTTATCCTCAAACTGTTTAATTCTCCATTCCTTATCTTCTATAACCGTTTAATTCTTCATCTCTTATCCCTCTTATCCGTTTAATTCTTCATGTCATGGTTTTGACATGTTCACAGTGTGGAGGTCCATTTAATGGTGGAAATTGTCGATGTACCAATGTGGGTTTCGGAGACAAGTTTGTCGATAATCCCGATCCCATTTCAAATGAAACACCCGATTTTTCCTACCTACCTCCACACCCCAATCTGAATCCTACTCATGCAGTATTGTGCGGAATGATTCTCATTACGGTTTTGATTGTCCATCACGGGTTTCGCTTGTCTATGAGCCGAACCATGTTACGATCGAATTTTGGTGAAAGTTATTTTCCCAATTATCTCTGTTGTGAGAATTGCGGGGTCCTCATGCGACTTTTGAATGTCAACCGATGAATCAAAATTTTCACAATTCCAATTCTCCGGTTTTGACAATTTCCAACCCCACGATATTCCATCGGTCATCGGACTTCGAGCCTTCACATCATTTCAATGATTACGAGGAGTGTAATCTTCCTCAAAGTTACGAAGAAATCGCATTGAAAGAAACCGCAAATGAAAAGAATGGTGTGTAAGCTTGATGAATATAAGAATCGAGATATGATGACGATGATGATGAGGATAGTATTCAAATGAAGGAATACTATGATTTACGAGGAGAGTGTTACTCAATTGAGCGATCTTATTTCTCAACTCCTCGGTCTATTGCTATCACACCTATCTTACCTATTATTGCTTCCAAAGACTCTCTCATAATGGGGACGAGCCTCTTGCACTATTCGAAATGGAACCGTCTAGTGTTGAGAACCTTGTCCCAACCCCAAGTGAGTCCGAGGTTATCTCCGGTGATATGTGTGATGAGCCTCTGATGATAATTCTTACCTCCTCTTGACATTCCATATGATCATGTCGAGATGTTCTCCGATTCGATAACGATTGTACTTCGTTTGGCGATTCTTTATCCTATGGAGACATCGATTATGTCGAGGAGCTACCTTACGAGCTAGTTAGCTTAGAGGAAGTGAGAGATTATGATGATCCGGAAATTGAGGACGAGATACTTCGTGAACAATTGTTCAATATAAATCTCCTCGTTTCTAAGATCGAATCATTTTGTGCTAAGTCGACTTCATCTCCTATCCCGTTGTGGATAGTGACTCTACATTGGACAAGCCAGGAGCTTGAGGCTTTTCAATGATTCTCTTCATGAAGAGTTCTCCGGTGAACTCTCTCATGACATATCTCCTCGGAATATGATCATTTCTATTTTGATCTTGAGGATGATATTGACACGGAGGAAGGTGTACTCTATCATAAGAGTTTGCTTATTGATGATACTACCTCACCCTTCCTCCCGATATGTCTACATTTGAGGATGAAGAATGGATCTTGATTGTTATCAACATCTTTCTTCCATTCCTCACATATGATGTGACTTCTCTCTTCTTCACTCCTTCGGGAATGAAGACACTATCTTTGACCCGGCATTTTCATTTATCATTTACGAGCGGTTCTATGTATATCTCATCGGTGTGGAACTTTCACGTGCTTCAAATGTTTGTCGAACATCTTGAATGAAAGTCCGATGGAGATTGTTTCTTCCACTTTGCTTCCCCATGAACAAATGAATTCGAGGTCGAGTCAAGCTAGCGACTCGGTAATCAAAAACAGTAGCACACATCATATGGGTTTTCACCCATATTTCGACTTTACCCTTTCTACCACCTAAGTATGGGGTGATGCCCAGCATGTTATATATATCTCGAAAAAAAAAAAAAAAAAATCTTTCTAAATAATGGTAGTAGTATTTCCCTTTTCGTTCTTTGTTTCGGCATAACCGGTACTTTGAATATTGAGGGCAATATTCATTTCTAAGTGGGGAATTCTCACGAATTTTATTATATAATTATACCAATTCCCGTTTTGGCCAAATTTTTTTTTTTGGAGTAAGTGTTCTACACTTACTCAATTGGTTATCGATCAGCCTTGTCTAATAAACTAAAGGATTGGCTAATCCGAGAGCAAACGGCTCTTGGTAAAGATATCTCAAATCAGTTGACGACTTGCAATTTGCCCAAAATTGTATGGTATTCACCACCATATCCTAAAAAGTGAAGAGTTGGCTAGCCATGCAAGATTATGGCTTGTGGTAAAGCGATGGAAAAACCATAATTGGTAATCACTCACCAAAGATAATATTGATAATTTATCTAAGAGTTGGCTAGTCCGAGCAAACGGCTTCGGTAAAGACAAATCAAATCCGTTGGAAGGCGGTGGTTTGCTCAAAATCACATGGTTGTCGATGTACCATGGTTCTTACTTGAACTAAAACATTTGGCTACTCGAGTAATGGCTTTTGGTAAAGAGGTTCAAATCCATTAAGTTTTTCTCAAAAGATTGCTAGGGACTAGCAATAGTTTAGTGTGGGGATTGATGAGTGTGTAAATACTCATCATTCTTGGTCAATCTGAGCGCAAAACGTTTAAAATGCTCGAAATGCATCAAAACACCGAAAATATTCCAAAATTGCATTTATATGTTTCGGATGCAAAATGTTTAAAATCGGATGAAAAACGAGCAAAATATGCATAATTAGCGATTTCGATCCCCAGTTTCAAAATTTGGCAAAATCGGTCCTTGGAATTTTCAAAGATGGCAAGTATGGTGCGTAGATTATTTAAGATGGCAAGAAAGGTCCTTGGAAGACATTTTGAATTACATGAGGTCCTTGATTTTCGGAATGTACAACTTAGGTCCCTAAAATACACCTTGGACTACATTTTCACTCCTAAACATTTAAATCTAATAAACCCAAAACTACTAAACCCAAGTCCATCTCAAGCCCAACACCCAATCCACCCTACCCGGTCCATTAAGCTGTACCGGTCCAACTCCACCCACAACCCTAGTTAACACCCCAATGTCTTTCTTCTTCATCTCTATTTTCCCACCTTACACAAAAACCCCACAACAAATAAAATAAAAATCGACAATCCCACGCCTACTACGACAAACCAACCCATCCCACATGGACCGAGGTTGAAGGCAGAGAGGCTGCAGAGAGGCACGCGTGTTTTGCCTTGTCTATCTCACACGAAGGCGGAGAAGAAAGAGATGAAGACAAAGGGTCGGCTAATGGCGAGCAGCGTATTTTGGCATTGTTATCTCACTAGTGGCACGAGAAGAGAGATGAAGACACATAGTGAAGTATAAAAGAGATACATTGTATGCCATAAGGCGGTTTTAATTTTAGAGTCTAAGTTAGGTTTATGGTTTTAACTTTTCATTCAAGTTCTGTCTTTGTATTAAGTTTTCTTTTAATGAAATTTTAGTTAACAATCTTACATTTAAGCATTTTTTTAAATAAGCACTTGAAGTGCTTATTTACAATTGCTTCTTACTTGCTCAAGTCATGTAGGTTTAAGCTTATATTAGTCATCAATTTAGTTTTATAATAGAAAAGTCCAAGATTCTTTCTTTAAAAATCATTTTTAGTTGAAATTCCATTTGAAGGAATGTTTGGTTTGTACCTTAACTTGGGTCAAAACAAATCCTACCCACTTTGACTTTACAAGTCAAAGTGGTTTTGATTTTAAAATAGTTAGAGTAAGATGTAAGTTGATTCAAGTCCTTTTGGTAAGTTTCGAAAAGAAAAAAAAATTTGTTGTTTTAAAATTACGCACAAGAACAATGACCCTGCTTCATTGATGAAACCTCGTTAATAACTTATTTGATGTCCAAAGTTTGCAAAGTCTACTTTTCTTGCATCCTTACATATCCATTTCAATGTACCTTAAGTTTATTCGCACTTGGAAAGCCTTTACTTTAGCTTAAATAGCATTTAAAATCTGTCCCAAACCCATGTTCTTTTACATTTTGACTACTAGCCCAAGTGGCTCCACTCTCGATTTTCATTTGCTTTTACTAGGTCTTATAAGCTGAAATTTTGCATGCTTAATCTAGGCCAGGTTGTGGATTGATAAGTGATTTTATTAAATTTTAGTGCTCCTTGGTAGCTTATTTATAAGCTAAACAGGCCCCCTTAGTGCCCCATCTTTGCACCCTGATCCCCCACAAATGACCCCTTCTCGACTTATTTGTGCTTATTAGTGATCCTAGTTAGTTTATTTTAGGTATTTTTGAGCTTATTAGTCATTTTAATTTAGTCGAGCTTAAGTATTGCTCATTTAGTGCTTATTAATGCTTATTCATCTTTTGTAGTTGTAAAGTCCATTTGATGCTTATTTCCCATGTTAGCTTAGGATTTCCCTCAAGCGCTTATTTCCTTGTCTTTTAGCTTATCTCGGTGTTTTGCTTATTCCGGTATTCAAATGCTTATTCCATTCTCTCGATTGCTTATTTGCTTATTTGGTGCTAAGAATATTTCAAATATAGTTCTTATTTGGTTGCAAGTGGCCGAGATGGAAGCGTTATAAACTGCTTATTACAAGTTTTCTATAAGTTGTGTTTTACAAAAAGTACTTGTTTCCATCCCTACTTTAATTCGCAAAAGAAAATCCAAAAAAAATACAGGAACAAAAATTGACCGAGGGATTCGAACCACGGTGCCTTTCGATCAACAACACAACACCACACTCTAGACCAAGCGCCCTTGGGACTTTCTTGTGTTTTAACTTGCAAAATTTATTACTTAACCCATTTAACAGTTTTAAGCTCAAGATCTTATTAGCTTATTTCGTGGCTTATTTCAAGTAACAAGTCATTGTTTTCTCAATTTTATTAAATTCCTCATTACTTAAGGTACTTTTAGGAAAATTTTGATTTTTACAAATGTTTTAGTATTTTTATCATTTAATTAGTGTTTATTAGTTTTAATTAGTAATAAAAATATAAAAGTCAAAAAATATAAATCTTTTCCTAAAATTTTCTTTTGTCATGTAGTCGTGAGAAAATTGTTTTTACATTAGTAGGACTTTTATTTCACAAATTTTACGTTTTATCTTGCGCTCCAAGTAATTTTCGTACATAACGTCGTTTTCATTTTAGGCCGCATTTTTATTTTAAGTTTACGTTTTAGTTAAAATAGTTTATTTAAGATATTTTGTTTTATAAAATCAACGTTCATCATTTTAAATATAGTGATAGCGTTTATTTAATAGATTTTATCTTTTTAATTTCCTTTAATTTGCATTTAAGCCGTTTTTATTTGTTGGCTTTTCCTGTAGTTATAATAATTCCAAAATCCCTTTTTCTCGTTCAAATTCCTCGATCACTAAACGTTTGATAATCCATTGCATAGCTCGCTGGGACATAACGACCCGGGGAAACACTGTACTCCTCAGATCTTCATTGATTTCGTGCTTAAGCTGTTTTAAGTCTGTTACGACTTGACGGTTTTGCGCGCATCACTTTGGAAAAACAGATATGCGATCTAGTTGCCTCCAAGAATGCATTACTTTCTCAAATAGAACAACTAAAATTTGACCATAAACAACAAATTAACGCTCTCACTTCGGAAACTCAAAAAGCCAAGTCTGAGTTGTTAAATTGTCAAAAACAGTTTTGTGAGTACGAAAAGCATTCGAGAAGACAAATAGATGAATATCTTGAAGAAATTGTCGATTTACAACACAAAATCAAAGAGTTTTGAAATGTTGTTTACAAACATGGTGAGTCAATCACAACAATTCAAAAGTTTACTTTTAAACCAAATCCAAATGGATATGGACCAATTCTTAGCGATTACAAACCAAGTTTTTCACATAGAGCATTCAAACCAAATCCTCGAGTTACGATCGCGAACATAGAATTGATGATTCACTTATGAGTGTTGTTGAATATAATCATGCTGAGGAATTAGATGAAGAAGACGAGAGTCGGTTAAAATTGGAAAATGTTGTTTATAACAAACCATTTGACTATTCGAAAGCCATAACTTTCGTCACACAACAGGATAATTCTAACACACCTTGGGTTATCACACCTAATCCTGATACCTCCTCTCATGATGGTCCCCTCTCAAATGTTGCACAAATTAATGGTCCTTTACCTTCTTTTAGTGAAATAAAGCCATTAGCTGAACGATGTCAAGTTCTTAAATATTTTGACACATTTATGTCGGACATCAAACTTTTGGAACATGCAATTGAAGTTAATTCTGAAATAAAAGCTGAACATTTTCAATCGCCATTTGCACGAAATCAAAGAGATATTTTTCTGAAAGGGCTTTTACCACATGTCCGAAATTTAAAAATGTGTGCAATATATTGGGAACGGGAACTTCAGAAAGAGATTGGACTTATGAAAACAATTTTCGAGAAAACAGAAACATCAATTTCAAACACTAAACGAAAAAATAAAATATTGAGAAATCATGTTGAACGACTCTTGGAAGATGTTATCTATACTGATACCATAAATGTTGTGTTATTACATACTGTTGCATATGCATTTGATTATATCGCTGTTGATTTTGTTGATAATGTTGAAGATATCGATAATGTGTTGCAAATCGAGTCTTTGAAAATTGAAAATGAGCATTTGTTAAATGAACTTTTGAATGCAAAACGTCTTCTCCAATGGTGTTAAAAAGATTGTCAACATCGAGAACTTTCTTAGCAAAACAAAATCAACCGATTGCGTGAAAATATTTCGATCCAAAACTTGAACAATGGATGATGACAATGTGTCTTTAAAATGTCAAATTTCAAAATATGAACAAGAAATTACCAAAGTCAAAACACAATATGGTGTCATATTTGATTTGCTCAAAAGACTCGTGCTAAGGCATAACAAGAACTTGATAATCATCTTGCATACACTAAGGAAGTCTTAAACGTTAGTGGAAACGTTCGCTCTGAAAATCAGGAATTGCTGCACACTATTGTTGAGTTAAAAGCAAAGTTAGGGAAGTATGAACAAGATAAGTCTAGGAACAAAAATGTTATTGCACCTGGAATGTTTAAAATTGACACTAGAATGCCTAATGACAAACCAGAAGATACTAATGTGCTTCGTTCACTGATATAGGAATAGTTGCCTCTTTTCCCAACGTTAGCACTTTACAGCTTAAGAGCAAAAACAGGAAGAATAGGAAGTTGCAACGTAAGAGAAGAACAATAAAGATCTCTGAAGTAGAAGAACACCCTAGGACTTTGAATAAAACTAATTTTGCACCCACTTTAGACATTGCATTAGACAAATGTAATAGATAAAGTGATGTAACGAATGTTGTACCTTTAAGTACTTTGAATGTTTTGTTTGAAGCATCTTGTGTTGGTTGTCGAAAAGCATGTTTTACGGTTGTCATGATAAATGTGTTGCTAAATCTTTCTTATCTCATAAGCGGAACAATAGAAAATGGAATAACTCTAGGCCACCGATACTTCTAAGTATGTACTAGGTAAACCGCCTCTAGTGTTTCTGCTTCGATCATTGATGTACCCATAGAACCCACTTCACCTCCTAGGAAGAAAATATCACCTAGTGAATTCACTAAGACAAAAGCACGAGCTAGTTGGACTTGGAAGAAATGGTTACAAAACATACCCAGTTTAAATGGATTCTAAAATCATTAACATGTGCGTGTCAATGTAGCTATGTGGAACCCTCTAACTCTTGGGTTCCACCTCTACTTCTATTCCACTTGTGTCGTCATGTGTAATGCGGTGTCTGAGATCATCCTTTAGATTGTTGATAGCGGATGTTCCCGATACATGACAGGCAATCTCAAATTGTTATCAAACTTTGTTTCAAAGTTCATTGGCAATGTCAGGTTTGGGAATGATCACTTCGCAACTATCATGGGCTACGGAGATTACATCAATGGGAACATCGAAATTAGCAGAGTTTATTATGTGGAAGGTCTCGGTTACAATCTGTTTTCAGTTGGTCAATTTTGTGATGGTGATTTGGAAGTTTCTTTTGGGCAGAAAACTTGTTTCATTCGTGATCTACAAGGAAACGATCTCATGTCTGGAACCCGCACATCAAGCCTTTACACAATCTCAATGCAATACATGATTGCCTCATCTCCCATTTGTCTACTCTCTAAGGCAACATCAACAAAATCTTGGCTGTGGCACCGTCGTCTTTCACACTTGAACTTTCAAACCATAACCAATCTTTCACGATACAAACTAGTTGAAGGTCTTCCATGATTTCGGTATTCTAAAATCATCTATGCTCAGCTTGTGAACAAGGGAAAAGCACTCGTGCTCATTTTCCTTCAAAGGTGGAACACATCTCTCAGCATGTGCTTCATCTTCTTCACATGGACTTGTGTAGCCCGATGCGTGTGATCGATGACTACTCAAGATGGACTTGGGTTTATTTTCTTCAAAGTAAAGATCAAGCTCCATAGATGATCATCACCTTTCTCACGAAAATTCAAGTTCGACTCGAACACGGTCAGACAAATCGAGCAGACAAAGCAAGCGAATTTGTGAATCAAACTCTTCGTGAATACTATGAGAAAGTGAGAATTGAGCATCAAACATCAATTGCATGGACACCAGAACAAAATGGAGTTGTTGAAAGACGAAACCGTACGTTAGTGGAAGCTGCAAGAACGATGTTAATTAATGCAAAACTTCAGGATTACTTATGGGCAGAAGCTGTGTCAACTGCATGCTACACTCAAAACCGTTCTACGATAACCAAACGCCACAACAAAACACCTTATGAGCTTATCCATAACCGCAAACCAAATCTCAAACACTTTCATGTATTTGGTGCTCTCTGTTACCCGAATAATTATCGTGATGACTTTGGAAAGCCGAAGGCTAAAGCTGACATTGGAGTCTTCGTTGGTTATTGTGAAAACTTAAAGGGATACCGAATCTAGAATCGTCGAACAAGGGAGATTATGGAATTGATTCACGCTAATTTTGATGAGCTTACAGATATGGCTTCTGAGCAAAACAGCTTGGAACCCAGTCATAACCGTCTTAACTTCCCCCAAACCCCATCATCAGCTGAACCAAACCTACAGCTTACTCGTCGTCAAATGGAACAGCTCTTTGCTCCTCTGTTTAGTGATGATATTGATCAACGTGCTCCAGATGTATCAAATGTTTCATTGCTCAACCCGATACTACTCCAATCCACGATACACTTGAAACAACAACAAGCTGTTGTCGACGCACCTCAATTGATTCTACAACAACGATCGAACAAACCGCATCTAATGGCTGAACGGTGATGATCTTTTGAATCATGATGTACCTACACCGTAGATTATGATCCAAATGCGTTCTTTACCCCTTTCCCTAATGAAACTTCAACTTCAGATGTTGCGGAATCATCTACAAGCCATTTGAATCCACCTAATCAGCAAAATGTATATCAACATCAACCTTCCACAAATCGTTGGACTAAATACCATCCTCTTGTGAACATTATTGGTAACCCGAATCAACCAGTCGTAACTAGACAACGCCTTCAGACTGACGGTGAACATTGCATTTATGCACTTACTGTTTGTCAATCTGAACCCAAGAACATTAAAGAAGCAATGACTTATGACAACTGGATTTAATCCATGCAGGAAGAACTAAATCAGTTTAAATGTCTTGAAGTATGGGAATTGGTTGAACGACCAACAGGGGTCTACATCATTGGTCGTAAATGGATTTGGAAAAACAAATTAGATGTTGAGGGTACGGTTATCAGAAATAAATCACGTCTGGTGGCTAAGGGTTATAGACAGAAGAGGATTGACTTGAGGAATCATTCGCACCGGTTGCTAGACTTGAGGTCAGACGGATTTTTCTGGCATTCACGGCTCACATGAACATCACAGTCTATCAGATGGATGTCAAAACCGCTTTTCTAAATGGTAAGCTGAAGGAAAAGGTATATATTAGTCAGCCAGAAGGATTTGTTGATCCAGAGTTCCCCAATCACGTCTACAAACTGAACAAGGCTCTCTACGGTCTCAAACAAGCCCCTCGGGCGTGGTATGATGAGTTATCATCCTTTCTTCTATCCCATAATTTTTTCAAAGGATCGGTCGACCCAACACTGTTTACACAATATCACGGGGCACACATTTTAATCATTCAAATTTATGTGGATGACATCATTTTTGGGTCAACCCATAAAAAGTACTCAAATGCTTTTTCAAAACTAATGAAAACACATTTTGAAATGTCAATGATGGGTAAACTTACGTTCTTCTTAGGACTTCAAGTTCATCAATCACTCCATGGTATTTTCCTAAGTCAGTCTAAATATGCTCTTGAAGTATTAAACAAACATGGAATGCAAAGCTGTGATACCTATGCCACACCAATGGTACATACCAACAAACTGGACGTTGTTTACATGGGAAATTGGTTGACCCTACCGAATACCATAGCATTATTGGGTCTCTCATGTATCTCACATGCCAATAGACCGACCTTGTATTTTACGTATATCTTTGCTCCGTTATCGGTCAAGACCAAGCTGAACGTCACCTCACCGAGGCTAAAAGAATCCTCCAGGTACATCAAGGAACCATTAACTTGGGGATCCGGTATCAGAAGGATTGGTTTTGAACTAATAGCTTTTCGGGGCGATCACGCGGTTTCTTAGATTCTCAAAAAAGTACTTCAGGTGGTTTGCAATTCCTTGGCGATAAATTGGTTTCATGGCAATCGAAGAAATAGGATTGTACATCGCTGTCCTCAATAGAAGCAAAATATGTAGCCATGTCGGCGTGTTGTGCTAAAGTCATTTGGATGAGAACACAACTCAAGGACTATGGTTACATATTTGACAGAATCCCGGTGTAATGTGACAATCGAAGTGCTATTGCGATCTCGTGCAACACTGTTCAACACTCTAAATCAAAGCACATCGATCTTCGATATCATTTCATAAAGGAGCATGTAGAAAAGGTACCGATGAATTATATTTTGTAGTCTTGAACACCATGGCAGATCTTCTCACCAAAGCCTTGGCACTGCTAGGTTTCTTGATTTGATCCACGGATTGGCATGAGTGTTTGACTCGGAGGAACCGGACGAACTTTAACACAATCTTAAAACCAATCAAACACCAAAACCTCTTTTGTAAATAAACTTTCAAAAAAAATAGAAAATATAAAACACGATAAAATACAAAAATATTCTTCTATCTAAATTCTTTCAAACATTGCAAGTACAAATCTTCCGTCAACACTTTTTTCTATCAAAAGTTTTATTATTTTTCCCGAACAAGTGTTGAGGGGGAGAATGTAAATATTTTTCAGTACCATAAAACCTTGTACTTGCATGTTACCTAAATTGGTTGTATCTTTGAAAATGGTGGATACGTTTCTTGCTTTACACTCTCCTCGGACTCAAATCTGTAAAATTTCATCATTTCTAAAGTCGAGAGGGAGTGTCGTCAAGTTTCTTTTCAAACAATCACGTTTTGCTAAAACCAAAGTGGATGTTATGGGTCTTGGTTGAAAATTGTTATGGTGGAGGGATCATTCTTGTCAAAATTGAAAAGTTACATTTAATAAAACTCCCCACCTAACAAATTTTACACATTTATTACAAACATTTACTTCTTCAACCAACCAAATCCACGCCTAACATTCAATTCAAAAATCCATGCTTCAAACTTGAAATTTGTAAGTGTAAAACGTTTCCTTGTGTGATTACAAACATAGGTTTGAATCTTACTAAAAACCAACAGTTAGATTTCAAACTATGAGTGATTTAGTGTTCCACGCATACGCGTATGAACAAGAAATCACTTTGTGTTTATGATGAAATGGTTAGTGTTAACATGGTTAAAATCAAGTCTCATAAACATTTTCATCAAAAATTTCAACCCGAAAACGTTTTTAAACACATTCGAATTTTAAGGTTCATATGAGGATTTGGGTATTATCATTTGTGAGTGTTTGAGGTTAATTGGATGCTTAGGAGTTGTTTGTTACATGCTTAATTGCCTAAATGCATCTCTGATTCATGCCCAGAAACAACAAATTTGAAAAATCAAGCTTTAGGGTTTAAGCATTCGTATAATTGGGTACTTTTGATTCAGGGTGCATTTGATATTAAAACTTGTTGGAAACAACTCATTTAGCTTCTAAGATATCCCAGAAATTGTTTGGTTGATTTCCCATGGTTAAATCGTCTACACGTAGGATTTAAATTTTAGGGTTTAAGTCACGCCTAAAAGCCGACCCACGCCAGCTGGATTTAACTAGTGATACCATGTGATGCTGAAAGTAATTGAAAACTTGTTAATAAGAATGTTGTGATTTAACTATTTCAGGCTTCTACGCGTACCAGTTTCAGAATCAAGGTTAATTGGACTCTACACTTAAGGATCACCTTATGCGTAGATGTTACACATAAGAGCAATCTTACGCGTAACTCTTACGCATAAGGGTCTACAATGGACTACGCGTATCCTGTGAAGGATATACGTAAACTTAGACTTCTACGCCTAAGGGTTACTCTTACGAGTAAACCTTACACGTAAGTCCTTAACCTAAGCTTACGCGTAAGCCTTATGCTAAGAGTCCACTCCTACGCGTAAGCCTTCCTTACGCCTAAGGGTGACTCCTACGCATAAGCTTATTCCTACGCTTATGGTTAACCTGTTTACACAGAAGCTTACTAACTTATGCTTAAGCCTAATTATAACTAAACTTTTGAAATGTTACGCGTACAAACTTGTAATAAGTTACTCATAATGTCACAAAACCAAAATGTCACTAATAAGCTACAAAAGTTAAAACGTTGTGTGATTAAGTAAACTTTGGACTTTAACATTCAAAATTAACATACTCACATAACTTATCACGTTAACTTTGGACTATTGGACAATATGTGACTTTGGACTCGTAACATTCATAAACATAAAAACTTCAATAATTGGACAATAAAATCAACTTTTGACTAACGTAATGTCTTTCGATATGTTGGTTCTTTTGTCTCAATACCTTTCAAATCACGAAATGGACGTCATCATGGAAAATGTCAACGCACCAAATGAACTCACAATGACCGATATCTACCTGTTGATTACAACAAGATGATTGGAAAGAACAATCTCAAGGTCGATTTTGAGAACTTCACACCTTCGAGAATCATCATGCAAGATTCTTGTGGATATCCTCAAAACTCATCCCTACAATAACATGCTTACCAACTCAAGAAGCATTGTAAATCTACATTCATCAATTTTGGCACACAATGAAAAGGTTGATGATCAAGATGTTGTCCTTTGTGACCCTCAATGATTAGGAAGTCACCATCACGGTAGCGGATCTTGAACAATTCTTCTTACGCTTGTTATACGACTGCGACTATGTAGAAATTCCAAATGAAGAGGCTACAATGCAATTCATGGTCGACATTGGCTATGATGAAGCTGCCGAAGTCATCACCAAACATTCCACTGTCGATCTGAAGAACATTCCTCAACCTTGGAGAACATTGTACATTATGATCGCCAAGTCTGTGTCTGGAAGAGACAGCGGTCATGAGCATCCTAAACTCATGCACCTACAAACCTTCTAGGGGATGGTCAACAAACAACACATTGACTATGCAAGCCTGATATGGGAAGATATGATGTCCCACCTCAAGAAGCCTGGGACAAAGATTCCATTTATCAGATACACGAAGCTGTTGATTCAGAACATTCTCGGGAAACATCAGGACATCCCCTTGAGAATCAATTACTCCAAGAATCACTTTGCTTTGTATGAGCCTACATTGAACATTGTCAGATTTAAGGACTCATCAACAAAGAAACAAGGTACAGTACTACTTGATTGCCTTTTCACTGATGCAATCAAAAGTATTCCACCGTATCTTCGATACCAAGAAGCAGTGAGTAAAGGCAAAGTCGGGTTCATGGATGAAAAGACTTGATTGTTCGGTCATAAAGACAAGAAGATCGAGCGTGGCGGAAGCATTGAAAGCAGCGGGGCGCTCTTAAGTATCCAAAGAGGCATCCAAGCTTGAGAAAAGTCCTATCTCGGATCGCTCGTCGAATGTCAAACCGAACCTATTCCAAGGGCGAAGATTACGAAGATACTAAGTCCGAAGGGTGGTTTACTACTCGAAGCACTACAGATGATACTACCTCACCGAGGTTAGAAGATAAACCACCAAGTCAAAAATCGGACAAAGGGAAGACACCGATTCTTTGAAGAAGAAGAAAGTTCGACGAAGAAATTGACCCAAAGGATGAACAACAATTTCACAAGACTCTTAAGTAGGCGAGGTTAGAGCATGTTGCAATGGAATTCAACCTTGACCAAACCGGAGGCCTGGTGGTTCCATTGGTGGAGCACTAATCACACCAAGTCCAAAATCGGACAAAGGAACTAGTACCACCACTAAGGAATCAACGAACAGCGATGGCGAGGGTATGAGGTTTCATTCAATTTTGAGGTAGAAGAGCAAGAAAATATTGAGAAGATAACATATGAAGATGTGGAGAAAGCCGCTAAGGAAAAGGGTGAGGAAGAGGCAAGAGCTCAAGAGGAAGGCGATAACTATCTTCAAGATAACCACGAACACAACCCGGAACAATCTTGAGCCACCTCAAGACCAATCTACAAGCGGAGTCATCCTCTCATTCATCACAACCACCATCTAAAGATACTACCACCCTATCATCATCCGGTCAATCAAGAAACCAGCGATACTTGGGCATCTCGTGCAAAACTAAGATTGTTAAGGGCATCAGCAAGCAAGAAAATCAAATGTGGTTAAAAAAGTTGAATCGGTTTGGGTGACGGGGTTAACTTTTTGGATAATGTGATGAGCGAGTTCACGGAGGAAGGAGAACAAATCTAACAATTCCTCAATAGAGACATTCAAGGTGAAATGGACAAGACGATTAGGGATTACACTCATTAGTTCCTTCTCGACATTGTCCCTGGTGTAACTAAAGAAATGTTTGCAAAACAACTTTACCCATATCTGAAGTCAATGCTCAGGAAAACAATTACAATGACACTGATGGTTATGCAAACCCGACCGGATCGACCTCTAACGTCCTTTGAAGCCGACTTGATCTCACGGTGATTATCACGGATGTCTCTTGATCTTTATCTTTCACATCGATGAGTCAACACTCTTTGAGGCATTGCTTGCATATCAACTTAAGACAACTTGCAAGGAAGCAGCTGGTCAGGAAAAGCGACCAAGAGACGATGATGATGCGGACAAGGATCCAAAAAGTAAACGTCAGAAGAAATCAGGATAATCCTCATCTATGCGTTCACCACCACCAAAGACCACCACCACTACTAGCTCATCTCAACGATCTCCTGCTACTGATAAACCTCAGGTCTCTGAGTCTCCACCACCATCGGGGAAAACTAGTGATCATTTCCAATACACCGGTGGTGGAGACAAAGAAATTCTTAAGCCCCAACAACCGCCCTCATCTGGAACATCAACCAAGCAACAACCAGAATCATCCTCCAAGCCAAAGATGAAAAGATCAACATCAGTTGTATTATGGTTGGATGAAGATGATACTGAAGAATGCGAATGGTTTAGCAAGCTTGTTGAGGCCACCCCTCGATTACCGGAAGGCCAAGAACCGGTAGATGGTCGCACTATGGAGTATGTTAAGATTATCAAGGACAAGTTCAAAATAAAGAAGATGACGAAAAGGGAGTTATGCCGAATCAAGAATGACGTGTTTCAACTGCTAAAAGACAGCTCCGACAGTGCCATTGAGGTCGAATATCATCTCGACAACATCGCACGAGCTATGTCTAACAACATTGATTGGCTCAACCTTGAATCGAAAATTGACTTTACAAGACAGGATAAGACTCCATATTACACAGACTGGACAAAACCACTACCAACCATTGGTCGACCAACACAACCCAGAATTCCTTACCAATACTTCTTCAACAATGACTTGGAATTTATTCAACACGGTAACGACATAAGCAAGAAGTATGCTACGTCACTAACCTTTAACATCAAAGAATAGTCTTCTCCAACAATGTTGCCATCGAAGAAGAAGCCACAAGAATGTTCGTTGACAATGTCTTTGAATTATGACATTGATGCTCGATATGGCATTCACCATTGGCACGAAGGAGAAGACTATACTATAGAAGTTGCCAAGTTACGAAGTCGAACAAAGAGGTGTTCGGTGACAAAGGATCGTTGCTATCATGAATGTCGGTGCGGCTACGAGTGGGATTACTCATTCGTGAAAGAGATAAAGTCTAACGCCAAGGCGAGCAAGAATATGACTTTCTTCAAGGCGATTTTTCAAGATTGTCGCTCAGCGACGCCGAAGACATGTACCTTGCTAAGGTACAAGGTCGGATGAGACAATTCTCCACCAACATTCGAGCTCCCATTACATCACGTCATTGTTGATATTCATTGAAACACGGTGATCTAGGAACATGTTAAAGATCTTCAACTTGTTGTGGAATCATACTAGAAACAAGTCAATCTCACGAAACCGTTGCTACATTTTCCCGACATCAACCAACTATCTCAGTAAACCATTTTGAAGAAACCTAAGTTTGGGGTGGTTTACCGCAGTGAACTTCACCACAACTGCTTCATGGCGTACAACGAGCTTCACAAGTTCTGCGATCACACGTTGAAGTTGGTTTGTGATGAGCTAGCATATCAGTTGAAGGATATACAACAAGGAATTGGGTCAAAGAAGCGTTGGAATTCTAATGAAATGAGGGATGCTAGGAAGATAATCACAAGGATAGATGAAAGGTTATTTCATCAGGATTAGATGCGGAGGCTAGAGAGCTTTGTGGGTGGAAGAGAGAGTTTTCCTCTTACGGGTTATCAACATCAAGAGAGAACTCCCGGTCTTATTGAAGGATTGACTGGTACTCCTTAAACTCTTTCATTGATTGATATTTGGATAATATGATTTGTATAATTGACAGTAGCTTGTGCACACATAACAGTGCCACAATCCTATAAAAGGAGCGAAAGCTTCTTACTTTTGAGTAAAACTTATCAAAACTTTCATTTTCAAGTTTTGCTCAAAAGAACAAGTACTTCCCCTTATATTTTCAAAACCTCAAAAGTTAATATTACTTGTTGAGGGGGAGTATTTTCTAACAAATCTTTGTTCACAAAACGTTCTTCGTGGAAATCTTCCCAAAAAACTCGAAATGGTCATATTCGATATCAAAATTTCATCAAAAATAACATAAATATGCCATTTTTGAGGGGGAGAAAAATTGTGTGATACGAATATGTTGTAAATATGATGGAATAATCGGGTGCTAAGACTTAACCCATGAATTGACGAGATCTGAAATGTAATACATCGAAAAGATTTGTCTTCCAAGACTTATCCGAGTAGATTGTACCTCTTCGAGGAACTCTTGATAGACATGAACTTTGATGGGTTTGACAACCTTTTCAAGGTTTATCCACACTTTCAAGGTAGTTATTAGAGCTAGTTGTCACCTAAAAGCTGACAATGCAACTCTTTAACTATACAACGTAACCGTGTCTTGCGGGGAATTGTTTATCTTGCGTCGATTAATTCAAAAAGTGCGAGCTCTTCCCTCACCGTGCAAATTTCTATCAAAATACTTAAGCATGTGTGGAGGGGGAGTATTTTTGAAAAAAGAAAAACTCTCGAAGTGACATGTTTTAATACATAAACACTTTGAGAGATTTTTCAAAAACTAGTTTTATGGTAACATAGGATAGTCATGGGTTATAAGGTGACTAAGGTTAGGAATAACAGTCCTATGATCTGCCAGGTGGAGGGATCTACCCAAGGACACTACCAATAGTTAGAATTTAGAAGTCCTTAGGTATGATTATAAAAAGGAAAATGAGAATCGGAGAAAGAAGGAGTTGAAAAATTAAAAAGAAAAGTAAAGAAAATGGTGAAAAGAAATAGCCCTCCAAATTATTCAACTTAGGGAAGACACCGGGTTCAATTCATAAGCTACTGGTTGTCACTAGATGACACCGGTATTGAAGATTAAAGTCGTCATGGACCCAGTGACGTATGCACTAAAACTTCTTTGCTACTCAAGTTTCTTTCAACAGAAGCTTGTTTCATTCTCAAACGGAACCCTACGTAAACTATCGGCTTTCTCTAAGAGATTGATGTTATTGAAGAAGGAGACCCTCTCCCTAGTCTCCGCTCAGGAAAACCAAAGCGCTATTGAGTCTAGAGCCACGAGATTCATCAAAAGATCTCTTAGAAACACTTGACATTTCAGCACTTGTCGTTCAACATTAAGGACGCAAGTGATAAAATTCTAGAGTTTATACAGATCTTAGCAATCTGTCAAGAACATTTATGAGGGTTTCACAATTGTGATCCTCAGTGATTGAATGGAAACTCCTGCCAGGGTCAACATCAAACAGCCCTGACAGCAAGTCGCTTTGGTAACTCCTAGTGGGTTACGCTTAGTGTTGTCTCAAACGGTCTACAGTCGTGGGGTGATGCTTCGGTGTACATCGTGTTATCCTACTTGAGGGACTCCAGTTCAAAAACAGCCTTTGCTAGAATTAGAGATGTATTTTCACACTATGCTATTAACACGCTCGAAGTTCGAACTTGTATTTGCTGGAAATCCCGCTAAGGAGATTCCTTTTAAGAATCGAGTCATGAGAATGTGGGTCATTACTTAAACTTGTTCAATGTAATGCCAACTGTCCCTTATGGGATTCGGACGGCTGATTCACCCGACCAAGGTGAATGGAATCAAGACATTCATCAGGAGAACAATCGTAGTGGTCAATTCTTTATGAAACGACCACAGTGATTGATTGGTGTTTTTCACTAACCCATTCTTATGTTTTCTTCTTATGGATGCTCCTGGGAGATGATCGTGTTAATTCTCCACATGCTCATACCAACAACAACACAAATTAAAGTTCTCTCGAAAGGCAACACAAAAGTCAGCATGATTCTTCGTCAAAGCCAAAGAAGCAACAAAGTATAAAGACTAAGAGAACTACATCAAAACTGAAATCCAACATCAAAGAGCGTGTGAGCATGTTGGATAAAGATGTGGAGACACCTGAACAACAAAGCAGACCGGATGCAGACAACAACAACATAACATCACCATATCCACACCAGAACTAAAAACAAAGATATCGAAGAGGTCAACGCTAAAAACTTCAAAGAAACAAGATCCTCACACTGGGAAATTGTTGAAATCAAGACACTTCTTCTCTAAAGAAATAGGAATGTCAGAAGACGTCAAAGCAACTGTTATTACATCAACACCAACAACTTATCCAAGATTCTGGGTCATCATTTACTTACTAACACTTAGGGGATTGTTGGAATCACTCCTAACATGTATTTCAAGTGTTAGTAATTAATATGAAATAGGTTGTAAACTAGGATTTTATGTTAGTTATTAATGGCAAGGCTTATGTAGAAATCCCATAAGCCTTGGCCCAAAGCTAATAATGAAGGAAGGGACTAGACATGTTGCCTAGTTCACTTCCCTATAAATCTACATGTAAACCTTCCTTTGAAGGTTGGTTGTTCACTCATAATCATATCCTCGCCTAAAGTTCTATTATACTCATACGTGTATGTTTATGTTTGTTCAACCAATCTCTCCTTCATCTTATCTTACATATTGATCCTTGTGTTAACTTATGGTGACCTAACACCCTACCCGGTCAAAGCAGTCAAACCCGGGCTTAAAATGGCGCAGAGCTCAGCATCTCTTTCCTCTGTCCTCTCAACACAAGAAGGTGACAAAGCTTAGTCACATGCCAATTCCATGCTATAAATCCCACTAACTCTTGATGAAGGATGATGATAAATGATGAGCGGCCAAGATTTGAAGAAGTAGTATCTAAGAAAAGTTCAATGGTTACGAGAAAGCACAAGCAACCTCTCTCGTATCCCTTAGAGAAGAAGCACTTGAAGAGGAGTAGAAACCCTAGATACTTAGTATAAATAGATTCTTGTAAAACCTAAAAAGGTGTCTAGATTTTTGTCTAGTCCAATTTTAATTTATGTCTTTTAAGTTTCTTGTAATAATTTAATTTAAAGTTTACTTTTCGTTTTGAAGTTTAATTTCAGCCTGTATTTTTGTTTTATTATTCATGTTTAATTGTTTAATGTTGTTTTAAATATGCTTTTACATCTTCATTTAGTCACTAAAATCAGTTTTTAACAAAAGCCTATAGGCATTATGCCTTAAATTACTTTTAAAAACTATTTTCAGCTTTGAAAAGGGTGTTTGGCACAAGTAGTTAAAACTGCTTGTGCTTGTTTTTGGTCATCAAGTGAACTTAAGTTATCTTTAATTTAGCCTTGTTAGTAGTTTTTAAAGTTGTTTTAAGTATTTTTACTGAGTTAAGTAGTTTTAGATTAGTTTTCATAAAGTTCAAGTTTCATGTCTGTCATAATCTGCCTATTTTTAAAAGCTGTCAAAAGATTCTTTTGTGTTGTTGTTTTTAGTTCAAAACAATCCTAAATGTGTGTTTTCAAGTTTTGGTTCAAGTATCACAAGGTTTAATTTCTCAAAGGGAAAATGAGGCAAATAGACCGCGCGCCCTGATGCTTATCACTTTCTGGACCACGCTTTTTTGCGTTACGAAAATGGACAAGTTGCCCGTGATTTTCGTGTAGCCAACCATGGAATTGGCACATGTCGACAAAAGTCCGAAAGAAGTACATATTTTGACAATATTTGTGATGTATTGTAAGGTATTTTTTTGGCAACCAAAATGTATTTTGAGCAACTATATATTATTGGGCAACTTGTATTTATACACGAGGATAATATGGTCATTTTACAATGGTTGTATTATAAAACTAATAATAATAACTTAGACACGTACTCACACAACATCACGCGCACACACACAATCAAACATCTTCTTGTACAATTTATGACTTCTCAATTAAACATTTTCTTACACATCGGCGCGCACTCGCAAACCACATTTTATTCACAGAACCCTCTAACCCCCTAATTATTTTTAATGTATAATTACGTATGACAAAATTAAAGTTGTACAGTTGTAAAATCACAGTTCGTTCTAAATTGAAGTTGCTGCAAAATATTAAACTCATTTTGTCAAAAACGAAAACCACGAAAGGTTATTCGAGCGAACAATTTTTAGTCCACGGTTGGATATAAAGTCGTGTGAGAATGAGCGCCTTCGATGCATTATGTTTTCCAACACCGGTATATGTTTCTAACATATCCTCGATTCCCTCACTAACATTCCAAATTGGGGATCATTCGTTAAGGTTTGGCGGGAAGAATTTTTTCGATACGAGGGTTTCGATTTGGCAAAGTTTCAAAAGCGATTAAACGATCTAAGCGCTTCGGTGATCATGTATTTCTGAAAAAAGACTAATGGTGTAACAAATGTACATGCCATTGATCTTTTGGAACTTGTGAATGATGGAAAAAGGATGGAAAAAGGTGGTTATCGCTTTACGATGAGGATCTTTGTTAGGGTGTATACATTGCTAGGCTGCGATTTGGTGTTTATGGGAAAAGAAGACAAAATTGCATCCATAATCACTTATTGTCCTTGGTTGATAATTTTGAAGCACGGAATGTATTTCCTTGGGGTGAATATATGTGGCATAAATTTTATCAAATATTTGTCAATATTGTTCATATACATAGAAAGGATCATCTGTTAAAATTGAAAAAAAACCCAAAGTTACGTACACCTACAATCTATAGGGGTTCGCTTGGGCTTTCAAGGTTTGAATTCTTTGTAGTTTGTACTAATGTATTTGTTTTAGAAAGCAGTTATTAAAAGCTTTTGATTCTATTTTGTTGTGCTATTACTTGTTGATCGAAAAGTACCTATAAATAATGATGTTCTTTTATTGTTATGAAATGCTGGTCTTTTGGTGTGTATTAATGTTAATGTTACCGTGATTTAGATTACAACAATGTTATAACACTTTTTAGTTTGCGATTTTTAGTAATTGTAATCATAAAGGTATTGTTTTATCTAAACATATGACCTTTACTTTGTTAAAACTTTAAACAAATTCAAAATGATAAGCGCATAACTAGACATTTTAACGATAACGGTGTGCCTATTGCATATTTGGATTTTGGAGAGTTTTCCAAAAAGCTCACTTTGGTGGGTCAAAGACAACAAGGTCATTCCACGTGGTCTTGCTTGGTCGAACTTTCAAAGTTTGAACAAATTGTTTTAATCTCTTTGGACGGTAGGCATCACACAGTCTTATGATCTGAGACTATACTAACTTGTACCTAATTTTTCACAATATCGATGAATTGTAACATTTTTTGTTCTTAGGACTCAACTCTCATTGTTGAACTTTACGCAACACAAGTGAAATGAAGCAACCGTGGTGTATTTCGGTGCCCGATTTATAGATGGTTTGTATGTGCGGACATAGGCAGTTGTGAGAAGCTGCGAGCATTCGATTGAAGTGGTGGACGATTTCAATTTACACCTTTGTCATGGAAAGTCAACGGAAGGGGTTACACAACGCATTGCAACTCGACATTGAGCAACAACCTTCTTTGAATGGTGCACAAATGGGACCACTCTTTCAACAGGTACGTAATTCGTGAGTTAGTGGATTTGGATAAAAACTTTTGATGAAAGAAAATGGCATTCATTCGATCGAAACACATCGGTGCGTTACTTGATGTGTTTTCATTATCAGCAGTTTCAAAAGTACAACAAATTTTGGGTCTTAAAATGATGCGGCATTTGTTCTAATCAATCTAAAAGTTGTGCCAATACAAATGACTACGGCGGTAATCGATGATCAGAAGGTTTGTATTTACTTTTAAGTTTACCTCCATTGTTATACAAAACCAAATAATTGTTCGTGTCTACACTTATATCAAACCTTAGTGCGTTACAGCGCGCCGTGTCATACTCTAGGCCTAGCGGGGATAAGATCGTTGTTGTGGATGGCTAGCGGCCATTGACAATGATGATGGGCTTAAAAAGCGCAACCATGTAACCTTGGGATTCTTGTACAAGCTTTTCCATGTCCCAAAAATGTCTGTTATGGAATATGGAGGTGAGCATGCTACTCAACTTCAACCGGTTGCCCCTAACGAGGAAAAAAAACACGGTGACCCCATTATTGTATGTTATCTTTCACTTAGGTTTACATATCAAGTATAATGTATGTCCATACTTACGTATATATATTTTCATCGAGAGCGGATTGTAGTAGCGATTGGTGCGTCTTACATAAGCAGCGATAAAGTTTCGGGTGATAATTACGTAGATGCAATGGATTGTGATAATGAACAACAAGATGTGGTTAAAAAATTGCACAGGGAACTGAACCGTTAACAACATTGTTGGTGTGCGACGAGAAGAAGGAACACCAACCAACAAAGCTCTTGAGGTATCTACATTATCGATAAAACAACGCCGATAAATAAAAGATTTTAATGTGCGGTTTTAACATACTATATTTTCAAATCGCGGTTCAAAGACAACAACCTGGCAAATGTAAATGTGGTTGGCCAAAATGACACACCTATGTTGGGACGTGTTTCCTCCGGAGATAATTTCAACAAAAGCTTCGATAAAACATTGTTTGTTCCGTCTTTAGATTTAATGGATTTTGATGAGCAAGAAGTGAATGTGGTTGAGGAAAACTCGTTTTTTGGCCTTCGATTAGGTAGCAATGATTTCGCTGTTGTTACCCAAGAAGAAACACCAACAAAGAAAGACCCTGAAGCCCCTAAATCTCAGGTTAAATCCAACAAATTGTCATTTGCAAATGTGGTAGGTCCTAATGACAAACCTCCATTGGAAGAACTTTTCTCCCATAACAATACGAACAAAAGAAAGAGAGTAAAATTGAACGACAACCTCTGAAAAAAAATAGCATTGCAAAACATTATACAAAGATGGCTGATTCTGTCAATACGCCAACTGGGCTATCAAAAACATCAGCTACTCCTTGCCGCCGTCTTACAAGATTGCACGATGTCATTAACGACGCTATTATCCCGGCTGCCGGTTTCGATGTAAAGAACCTTATTAAATTCTAACGGAAATGAATATTTTCTATTTGTCTGCTTATTTTTCAAGTATGTTTTCAGGAAACATCCAGAAACCCCAAAACACGTCGATTTAGTCACTTGTATTCGCCCAAAATTGAACCGTTTGTAGAGGTATGTTCTGTTTGTTAATCCATTAACATCATTATCATATGGTTAATGTTATTCAATATATAATTTTTTTTGTTTAGGAACTTTTACGACACCCGAAATGCAACAAGGAGAAGGTTACTATGCCTGATTACATTCGCAACTATTTGAAGCTTAAAAAACCATTACTTTATACGTTTCGTTGGGGCTCCGGTGCCGTTGTTGTTTATAAGGGTTTTTGGGTAGCCTTGGAATGTGTTGAAGACTGCATCGGCGGGTGGCTTACTGACTTAGTGAGTAAACCTGATTTTTATCTGGTCTCCTGCACATGTTTATTATTTCGTTTTGTTACTTTGGAACCGAATGTTAACAGTTTTGATTTGCATTATATGTCCATGACACTTGGATGTATGGCTTGATTTGATATGGTTGTTTAGAGCAGCCGATGCAGATTGGGCTTTGGCAGGGTGTAATTTCTGCAGTCAAATCCTAGATGGCAAAATGCCTACCACTTATTCAGATGGTACAACATACCCTGTGGCTTGACAATGATGATGGGCTTAAAGAAACGCAACCATGTAACCATGGGTTTCTTGTACAAGCTTGTGCCATGACCTAAAAATGTCCTGCTATGGAATATGGAGATGAACGTACTACTCAACTTCAACTAGTTGCACCTAACGAGGTAAAAAAAACACCCGGTGACCCCATTATTGTATGTTATCCTTCACTTAGAGTTTACATATCAAGTATAACATATGTCCATACTTATGTATATATATTTAAAATTCATCAGGAACCGGATTGTGGTAACGATTGGTCGTCTTACATAAACGACGATAAAGTTTCGGGTGATAATTCTGTACATGCAATAGATTGTGATAATGAACAGCAAGATGTGGTTCAGAAACAATTTTCTGGGAACCTGAACCCGTTAACAATATTGTTTGTATGCAGACAGAAGAAGGAATACCAACCAACAAAGCTTTGAGGTATCTACATTATCAGTAAAACAACACCGATAAATAAAAGATTTTAATGTGCTATTTTTAACATACTATATTTTCAAATCGCAGTTCAAAGACAACAACCTGGTAAATGTAAATGTGGTTGGCCAAAATGACACACCTATGTTGGGACGTGTTTCCTCCGAAGATAATTTCAACAAAAGCGTCAATAAAATATTGTTTGTTCTGTCTTTAGATTTAATGGATTTTGTAACATATTGAATTTCACAAACACATCATATCACAATCAAAAGAGGCGTATAAGATGAGGTTTTAGAGAGAGAAAGAGTTAGAGGTTTGGGAACTTAGTGGGAGAAAATGAAAGTATTATTATAGCTCGACTCTCTACCTTGGGAGGTAGAGAGTATTTATAGTCTTACAAATCGCCACCTACGGGGTGTGGATTAGGCATACAGGTGGGTAAAGACCCGTCCGTCCTCCACGGTGTTGCTTAACTAAATACTACTAAACATTAAATAATATATGACTACAAGCTTTCTAACGATTACATATACTTGAGGTGACCGCTCTTTAATAACTGGATTTAATAAATCCTAACAATCTCCCCCAAGGAGGTCGCCTCAAAATTGATTAAATACAAGCAGATATTACAATAAGATTGTCCTTGGATTCTTGTTAATGTTCTTTGCTCTGAAGCTCCCGGTCATTGATTCTTCATTATTGCATGTTTGGATAATCAATGTGGAGGTCTTTAAGCGATCCACGTGATGAGGAGTTTGAGCCGGCATTGAGATCATCACTAACATAAATCTCGACTCTTCCATTGTGGTGTTGGTATTATGTGATGTTGTGACATTTGGACCAACATGCTCACATTACGGATCATGATATATTCTCATCGAGTAGCGGGCTTTCGTTGATTCATGATATTGGCGCGTAGCGAAGCATGGAGTAAAAATATCGAGTCGTTGATGCACTTATCATGATTTCTTTAGAGATGAATGTGTAGTGTGAGCATGCGGCTTTAGATTGACCGCTTCATTACGATCGGTTTGCAATCGTCGCGTACGCATACATGTGATTAGCAATAAAGCGGACGAAAGTGTCTTTGATCGGTTCGTTGAATTGAGGTCTGTGACCCACGGTTCCCGTTGATCGATTACAAATCTTGCTGTGGCGGTATAATTCGAAGAATTTCCTTGACGAGGGTTTCGCAATGTTGTTCTATTGTTCTCAAACCGAACGTCTCAAAGAAGACAACACGGGTGAGTGAACCGGTAATTGAGATTCACCGATTGATGAAAAGAGATTTGAAAAACAATCGTGTAACGCTCAATAGAAATTGTTTTTGCAATACAACGAAGGTTTTAAAGAAAATCAATTATCAATCATACACACCTTTTATTTTGAAATATTAGTACACGGTCGATGTGCTAAAGAAAAGAGTTTTAAGCACAAAGACCGGTTTTTCAAAGGTGCCGTCAATCCATAACCTTAACGAGGATTGATTCAAAAGATTGAATCGCCCCATTGTTTACATTCGGTTGTCACATGGTTGATCTATTGGATAGATCTCACATACCACCCACAGGAGCTTGTTTGATGTTGGCTCGAGAAGTTGTCAATGTGGATAGATCTCACATTGTTTGTTCTAGCTTCATCTCGATCCGCACTCTTCCCATATCTCATTTTTCTCCTTTTTCATCATACCTAAGGACTCTACACTATCTAGTGGATTGTCCCTGGGTAGATCACTCCGATTACGGCGGATCATGGGAACGAATACCTAACCTAACCATCCTTATATCACCATACATAAAGTAAATTTGGTCGATCTATTTGGTATTGTTCATCTGCCGTTGAAACCAATTGAAAACCATTTGAAAATCAATCCGGATATTTGTGATATATTATCAAATCATTTTGTACTGAATTGTTTTGATATTTTTTAGAAAAGAGCTCCCCTCAACATGTGCATCATGTATTAGAAATTGTTTTAGCACACGGAGGCAAGAGGAAGAAATAACTTCTTTGATTACCATTTTCTAAAGATATCAACATCACTTCCACGATCAAATCAAGTATATAAAGCATATTGAGGAAGGATGAGGTTTTCATAAGTTTGCTCCCCTTAATATGTGCCTCAAGGTTTTAAAGAGTTTCGCACATATTAGAAGGAACACGCACTTAGAGACAAATCAATCACGTTTCAATTCTTTGTGGTTTTAAAGAATGCTCCCCTCAACATGTGCATGGAAAATTTGAAAATGTTTGGCACATGTGGGAGGAAAGCTTGCAAAACACTTGTGAAACCATTTATCGAATCATCGGTTTAAATCAATTTAAATCACAAATTCTCCCTACCACAATTTTCTAATCATTTGAGATTTGTGATCTCTGTAGATTTAAATTGATTTTGAAAGCTTTGAGGAGAATTGTGACTTGATTATGAAAACATTTTAACTAAAAGGATCGGATTTTGAGACTTTAAACTCCATTGATTAAACATGCATGATTATCTTTTGAAAACAATTGTATGACAAATAACCTTTTGATTTAATTGAAATCATTCTCCCCTCGATCAATGACATAAGTTGTTGATTGAGATAGATATTTTGACAAGCGTTAAGTTCGGATGATTTTCAAAAATAGAGTCCGAGTTATTTTCAAAGCAATTAGTTTTCATTAGATAATAAGTAATTGTTTATAGAATCGAGCATGAGTTTTGAAAAACAAGATAAAGCATGGCTCTGTTCTTTCTTTGAAAAGCAGGTTACTTCACGAAATGACAATAAACCATTTATTTCACTTTCTCCCAAAAATAATTTTTGATTTTTTTTTTTTTATTTTTTATAAACATTCGAACAACATCTAAAGCCCGTGTCATTCTTTGAATGACACAGACAAAAAACCGTAGATATTATCGAATCGAGAGAGAAAAGAACATGAAAAAGACAATATTTTTCGAAAATTTTCAAGATTTTATATTTTTCAATTTGCTTTTTGAAGGTTTTGTAATTTTGTATTTTGCTTTTCGGAATAAATATTTACAAGAGATGGATGACGAAAGACCTTTACTCCTCGTCTTCCTCTTGAAGGCGTTTGAGTGTTCCAGTTGAAGACTCTTTAGACCAAGTCGTGGGAGGATAAACTTAAAGCGTTCCCTAGGAAGAGCTTTGGTGAAGATGTCGCTAATTGATATTACGTCTCACAAAATAGAGTTCCACCACACCGTTCTGCACTTGCTCACGATGAAATGATGTCGAATGTCGATGTGCTTTGCTCTTGAGTGTTGAATGTTGTTGCATGAAAGAGCAATAGCACTTTTATTATCACGAAGACGGAGGAATTTTGTTGAATTCAAAGCCACGGTCGAGATAATTGGGATCTCATCCATAGGATTTGAGCAAAACAAGATGACATGGCTATGTATTCGACCTCTGTAGAGGAAATAAAGTACTCATTTGTTTCTTTGAAGACCACTCACAAGCTTATCACCCAAAAGCGAGCACCTCAGGCACGTACTTTGGCGTGTATCTTGACATCTGCATGATCGGCATACGCATAGGTCATTAGTGACATACGGTGTCTTTCGGTACCAAAGACCCATATTGATGGTTCCTTGGAATACCGAAGACCCGTTTAACCGCTTCAAGGTGCTTTTGGTAGGCTTAGCACGATATCTAGCACACATGCAAACAACGAGCAGAATGTACGGTCTCGGGCGTGAGGTACATCGAGGATCAATCATACTACGATATTTCGTTTGGTCTACCATGATCCACGAGTGGTCCTCATCCGGTTTAATGCGCTCTATCATGGAGTGTCAGCGGTCACAAGAATCAAATCCAAATTTATTTAAAATCTCATATGCATATTTAGATTGATTTATAAAATGCCTCCGGGACTTTGTGAAATTTGTAATCCCAAGTAAAATGACATTTGTCCCATCATTGACATTTGAAATCTGGAACCCATTTCATTTGAAAAACGGTCACATTCATTGGGGTCGGTCGAGGCAAAAATAATATCATCAACATATATTTGAGCGTGAATTAAATGTTTGCACGACGTTACGGTGAACAATGTCGATCAGCGCTTCTTTCTTTGAATCCGGTAGAGAAGAAACTTTTATAGCATATCATACCAAGCCCTTGGAGCTTGATTCAAACCGTAAAGAGCCTTCTTCAAATGATAGCGTGAGTAGGATGCTACGGATTCACAAAGCCTTCAAGTTGGTGGCGTGTACGACTTCTTTAAGATCTCCATTAAGAAAAGCCGCCCAGACATCCATCGATGAGTACCATGTTCTTACTTGCGGCGTAGCCAAGAAGATTACGATTGCCTCGATACGAGCAAGCTGGAGCAAATGATTCTTCAAAGTCAATACCTCCCTTGATGGTATCCTTTTGCAACCAATCGAGCCTTGTCCTTTAGAACATCACCATGCTCCTCAAGTTTTACTTTGAAGATCCACTTTAAAGCAATGATCATTGCACAATCTAGGCAGTACTAATTCCATACATCTAGTCGATCAAACTCATGAATTTCTTCTTGCATGGCATTGAACCGGTGTCTTCATTCATTGCGGTTCTCACGTCTTTTGGTTCGATCTTAGAGAGTACGGAGTTGAAGAAGTACCATAAGACATCGGTTGTAAGTTGTTTCCATGTGGATCTTTGGGCGAGAAAGGTTTCCAATGATGTTGTCCAATGGATGATCATGTGTCCATTTTCTAAGGTGTTCATGTGGTTGTTGTTGAGGAACTAAAGTAGCGAGTTGATATCTCCCGAAGAAGATGGTTACGATGATGACTCGGGGAGCAAATATGTTTTCAAAGGTTCATCTTCGGAGGAGCAAAATGGTTTTCATCATCATAATAATGACAACATTTCCATTGTGTACACTCGATGATTGATGATTTGTTGATGAGACAGAGTGATCGGAGCGCTTCTTGACTTAATGACATTGGCGAAGGTTAACTTCATTGAATGGGATAGGCGACCTCGTTGATGGAACCGACATATCGTTAGAACTTGGCTCATAGTGTTCATCAAACATTGGATCAAATAATTTCTTCAAATCATTTTACGTGGGAGGTACATAAGGAGTTCTTTGGTGAGGATTAGAAACAAGAGTAGGCGATAGGACTACTTGATAAAGGTTGAAATGCGGGTCCAGAGCTGGATTGTCCTGGAGCCATTTGACCGATCGACTCATCGAGCGTAACGTGAATTGTTTCCATGATATTTCGGGTTCTCTTGTTGTAGATTCGGTATCCTTTTACGTTTGGTGCATAACCTACAAATACTCCAATGTCGCTTTAGCTTTTAGTTTACCTAAATCTTGACCGTCATTAGTTGGGTAACATAAAGCACCAAACACACGAAGGTAGGATAGATCGGGTTTTCGTTTATGGACAAGTTCATATGGAGTTTTTCCATGAGAGGTGTGAATAAGGGAGCGATTTTGGGTATAGCAAGCGTTGGCAATGGCTTCACCCATAGAAACATTGGAACCTTTGAATAAATTAGCATTGTTCTTGCGGCTTCCACAAGAGTTCAATTTAGTCTTTCAACTACACCGTTACATTGAGGAGTTCGTGGAACACTTCTTTGATGGTGATTCCAACACTTTCATAAAAGCGCATTAAGGCTTTGTTAACAAACTTTGTGCCATTATGCATTCGAACAATTCTAACAATATTGTTGAGTCGAACTGAAGCTATTTGATAAGTTTAATGATGACATTTGGAGTTTCATCCTTTGTCCTCAAAACTTTACCCAAGTAAATCGAGAGTAGTCATCAACACTACTAGAATGTATTTCTTCAATTTATCGTTTGCACTCTCATTGGTCAAGTCTGGATCCATATGAAGGACTTCATTCTTGAGTTTGTGGGTTTTGGTTTGTGGGCATATTTTGTGCTTTTTCCCAATTGGCAAGGTGAATAAAGATGATCTTTTCATACTTTAATATGGGTAATCCTCTTACTAAGTCCTTTACGGAAAGATTGTTTATGGTACCAAAGTTCAAGTGATTGAGACGACGGTGCCATAGCCATGACTTAGTTTTGGAAGCCGTTGACAACAAGCGGATGGGTGAAAATTTCATCATATCTTTGATAGAGATGGTGTATAGGTTTGAACCACGAGTTCCTCTGAGAAGTTCCACACCATCAAATTCTCAAACAAAGCAAGTATGTTTTCGAAGGCCACTTCTAAACCGAGTCACAAAATTGTCGACGAGAAAATAGATTATGTCCAAGACCTTCAACATAATATACCGGAAATCACACTATCTCCAACCACGTAATCTCCATAACCCATAATAGCACCAAAATGATTGTTTCGAATCTCAGTTTCGATGAATTTACTCACAAAGTTCATGAGCCGTGACCGGTCTCCAATCATATGTTTGGAACGACTGAGTCCGGTACCCGAGCGATTTGAGCGATCTGCAGTTGAACACATACAAGAATGGATAAGCTGGATAATTGGGATCCCATGCAAGAATGGGTTCCATTTGGTTAGTGTGATGATTGGAACACCCACATCGAGTAGAAACAATGGACTCATTAGAAATAGATGCGATGCTAGTGTCCATATTTGACCTATTCAAAGTATGTTCACTTCTTAAGGGAATAGTTCTACCAAGAGGCATCCATTTTCTAGTGGGCATTGACTTAGCAAATTTAGGGCAAAACTCATTAACCCTACGCCCGGTGGGTATCCATTGATAACCTATATTACTAAATTTCGTTCTGTGGGTTTCCATGTTTTCTAACTTTCTTTCGCCTTTGCTTTTAGCCTTCTTAGCTTGATTTTAGCATTAACGGTTTAACGGGGCATTTGACGACATTAGACAAAACATTCACACCACATTCATGATTAGTAATGTAAATCAAGCGATCATCATTACATGGTTTGTGAATAGTAGCGGTCAATTAATTACGATGACGCTTATAGCTAATACTAGAATCAACACGATTCGTTTTATTCAACTCAAACTTAATATTCCTAGGGTAATCTTCTACTTTCTTCCAATGCACATTCTTAGCTTGCGAGGTCCTATCTTGCTTGGTATTGCACGGAGGCTTTGACCCGCTTGCTTTAATGTCATGATTACTCTGTAGGGAATTATGGGAACATTAGTTGGTTGATCTACTTTTGCATTCTGAATTAGAAGTGCGGGGATCGAACTACTTGGAGGCACATTAGAGTTCACATTCTTAATAGTGGGAATATAATGGTTTGTATGCTTGGCACTAAGCATAGAACAAGGCATCCTGACTTTATCTTTCGCACCTAGGGATTTAGGAAATGTTGCTATTAAACATTCTAGCGACTCTCGAGATCGTTTGGCTTGAATGCACGCAAACCTAATTTCCTTGTCAAGAGGCTTATTTATAAAATCCTCTTCCACAATCTCACGGAGACATTCTAGACTATCCTTAAGGTGAGCAAAATAGTTATGAAACACAAGTTCATTATTCCTAAGATAAGGAGGAATGTATTTATGATCGCGATATTTTTGCGGTCGAGGATGATCTTGATGCAACATTCTCATTAAAGACAAGTGGCGGTTCCCTTTTCCTGTCTCCTCGATTCTCAATTTCCTTTTGTAAAGGCGTTATTTTTCGTTGTTTTTGTCACGAGTGACTTTCATTGAATCATATAACTCTTTAAAGTGTCGTTTAACTTTTCATTTTCTTATAGAAAACTCTCGTTTTCTTTTGTAAAGCATTAACTAAGTTTTGAAGATGAAAAGTTTGAGAATCTTGAGAATCTAAAGGAGGAGGCATTTGGGAGCCGTCACATTGTTCTTTTCACCCTTTATTTGAGAGATTTGGGCTTTCAATTTTACGATCGTGTTACAATGAGCTTGAATCGGTTCGTCGCGTTTGTTTATCTCGAAAAGCGCATCAAACTTTGGAACATCCGAGGATGTCTTGATATTTGAGGTTTTGACATTTCTTTAAGATGTTGATATTTTAGTTGTAAATCAAAATGTTCGACTTCTAGTTTAGAAAGATGTTTTACCAAATTATCGTGATCATCACGATCAATTTTCTCATTTAGTTATGAGTTTTGTTTTCAAGCTCAATGACACGATCATGGGAAACTTTCAATGCCATAGATAATTCATGAAATCGAGAAGCGATAATAGAGTGCTTAGTGTGATATAAAACACATCTTGAGCAACACAACTCAAAATCAAATTCTCATTTAAGATGTGCAAGTTCTTCCTTTCAACTTCATTATATTTGAGTTCTGTTCATAATCATTGACTTCAACTATCATTGCATCAAATTCCTTTTCCATTTCTTTAATATCTAAATTTATCCCTTTTGAAGACTCTCAAATTGACCTTTTAATTGTTTGAAGAAAGCGCGACCTCGGTTAAATAACATTCTTTAGTTTGCTCAAAACCCTTTCCCCCGGTTATCCCTATAGGTGTGATTCTCTTCTTACATGTTTTCTCAAAATCAACAAACAAGCGATAAACAACATATAGGTGATTAAGGTCTTGCTATTAGTGGCAATAGATCTAGGAACTACGCATTGGTGTGTTAGGAGGATACCACAGTTGCTTGAGGCAATTTCCTACAAGGGGATTCTTTTCAACAAGATTTTCGACTTTTTGCATATCCATATCCTTTTTCGAACATTTGTTTAGGGGTTAATAGAGTTTGAGGCTTAAACTTGTTTAAGGATATCCAATTTTCCTTAGTGTAATCATGGGGTTTTATCGTTATCTTATTCATTTTACACTCGGGATCTTCTAGCTTCTTATTCATTTTCTCCTAGTGACTTCATCGATTTCTTATCTTCCTCGGTGCACTCGGTAGCAACTAGGTTTATGCCTAGGCTTAAGTTTCATTACCATCATAAAGTACCTTATTAGCGACTCTAGCCTTTTAATGACCTCTGGATTTGGTTCCTCAACAAGGGAAATGCTATGCTTATCGCTAAGACTCTATGCTTGGTGATTAAGTGAAGCGATCAGAATAGTATTCCCTTATGCGTACAACTTATTTTCAAGCTTGTTTTCAAAGTTTTAGATTGAAAAAATCATTCAAAGTTTTGATTCCTTAGCATTGAATTCTTGCTTAAGCATTTTAACATTTTCTTGAAGTTCTTGTTTTGCTTAGCGGTTTTAGAAAGCTTTTCTTGTAAGGAGTTTAACTATTATTTTAACACTTCTTCTCTAAAATTACATTTCTAATAATTGCACGCATTTGGTCATCCATTTCACTGCTCACGGGTAGTTAGCTCAAACTTAGCACTGTTCATAAATAGCAACTTGTTCTTTATAGGCATTCGATTCGGAGATAACGAGAATCATCGAGGAGCGCGAGGAAGTGTATTCATCAAAAGCATAGTCATCATTGATTGCGGAAGATGCATTACTTGGTTCAATCGCACTTTACTTTGCTTCACATATTGATCATATGGGACAATATTGCTATTACCCTCATCATAAATATCGATTCATAAGCTTCAAGAGATTGTACCATATTATGCATCTATTGCTCATCAACATCATCATATAGTTTTAATACCTGCGAGATGATTGATTCTTTGGATGGACCAACTTTCGTGATGATGAGACCTTTGGAGAGACCATTGGAGAAATGGTTGCCATGAAGATTGTCTGCGATGGGTTCATCATCGACTTGAGTCGTATGCATCACGATGCGCAACTTGAAAGGCATTCGATGATTATGACCTATCTCACGAATTGGTTGCTCATCCACATACGCATCATATGTCTTGGCATTTCCTCGAAGAAACAATGACTCCTCTTGATGCAACACAACTCCATTATCACGAGCTTGCACAAGTAACATCTTGTCTTTGATGTACTCGCATTTTGAGGCGTTTTGGAGAAGTGCGGTTCCTTGCTATGTGTCTATCACCACCACAGTTTAGCACTTAATTGGCATTGCTTGTCCTTGATTTCCATTCCTTCCCTATTACGATTTGCCATACCCTCATCCTACTCTACCTCTTCTTTGTTCATATTGTCTTCCTTGAAATTTGGTTGCCGTAACCTTTCCATCTCGACCAAAGCATGATTGTGTAGATTGGATGCGATCCCGATTTCATTGTTAGTGTGAAGTACATTAGTATGTGGAGTGAAGGTTAAGTTTTGTTTAACCATAAGAGCGAGTTGATTGATAAAGTGTTCCATGGCGCATTGGCATCGGTTGCTTGAAACTTGGATCGGGAATGAGTTTGTGATTTTCGTCACCGTGGGTATGACATGAGAAGCTTTGGTAGTAATTCCAACATTGGTGTAAAAAGTTTGTAGAGTCATTTGACGAACTAGGTTCTCAACAGATTTGAGCATTCAAGAATCCTTCGTTCAAACATAGCATGTCTCATTCGAAGAAGGAATGCATATAGTTGCTCATAGTTGGTGTTCTTCAATCCTTTGGTAAGCTTCACGGAGGTGACAAATTTATGGCATTCGGGATTCATCTTGTTACAAACTTTGAATTCAATTTGAATATTTGGCATGGTCATTTTGATATTCCTCATATCATTCACAAGCTTGTGGAATCTCACTTAATACTCATAGACATTTTCTTGAGTTTCATCTTCAAATGCTCGAACTCATCATACAGTTGTGATTCTCTGTCTTCCTTGGTTAATTTCGAACACAGAGAAGCATCTTGACATTATCCCAAACAGCCTTGGCCGGTGTTGTGATTGATAAACTTGTAAATATCTTTTGGAAGACCACAAGTATAATGTTAGAAGCCACGATGTCGAGATCGAATCTCTTTTCTCCTTATCATTGAGCTCATCATCGTCTTTGGTGCATCTAATGCATAGATCATAGTTCCATCTGCATTGTATCAATTAAGTCTCTTGTAGTCTCAATCGATAAGGTCCTTCATCAATGGATTTGAGAATGTTGACCCCATTTCCTTTCCAAGACAGTACAATCGATTCGTTGAGCCCAAGAGTCGTAGTCGGCACATCAAGCATAGGTGGACGAGTATCACGAACCAGCTGCTTGAACATCCTCGACCTTGATGGAGATGATTGTAGGTGCGTTGGTAGACATGTTAACAGACACACGGATTTTATAACTCTATGATTAAACCGGAAATAGATTCTTTCACGGGTTTTACTAAATCAGAGAAAATCGTACTACAAACAAAAATCAAACAAGTCGCTAAGAGTTCTTGAACCAAGTCGCTAAGTAGCAACTCGCTAAGATCTCAATTTCACGTGAACTAAGTCGCTAAGACCCAGTCGCTAGACACAAGTCACTAAAGCACCAAGTCGCTACTACGGTCAGTCGCTAAAGAGCAACTCGCTAAGGTCCAAGTCGCTAACACCAAGTCGCTAAGGCTACTAACTACAAGTCGCTAACAAAATTGAAAGCAAGTCGCTAACTTCACCAAGTCGCTAGCAGTAGTGGAGAATCCACTAAGTTGTCTTGTTTGTTGGCTTGTGTCAATGACAAGTCGCTAGGACCAAATCGCTAACAATTAACACTACAACTCGCTACCTTATCTTTGAAGCAAGTCGCTACGATGAAAACACTACGAGAACCAAGTCGCTAGCAAGAAAAACTTCTAAAACATACTTTTCAATCCAAAACAAGCTCAACCACGTGATTCAAGCTTACCAAATCAAAATCCAAGCACTTACAATGATTCTTAACACAAAAGTACACCCAAAATTCAAACTTTAACACTAGAAATGATCCAAATGATGCAAAACCACTAAACTTTTCAAACTCAAAACCATCTAAAACCACTAGAAATCCAAGGATACGTAAGAGATGATCAAACCATGGCTCTTGATACCATTTGTAACATATTGGATTTCACAAACACATCATATCACAATCAAAAGAGGCGTATAAGATGAGGTTTTAGAGAGAAAGAGTTAGAGGTTTGGGAACTTAGTGAGAGAAAATGAAAGTATTATTATGAGCTCCAACTCTCTACCTTGGGGGTAGAGTATTTATAATCTTACACAAATCGCCACCTACGGCTGTGGATCGGGCATACGGTGGGTAAAGACCGGTCGTCCTCCATGGTGTTACTTAACTAAATACTACTAAACAATAAATAATCTCGACTACGAGCTTTCTAACGATTACATATACTTTAGGTGACCACTCTTTAATAACTTGGATTTACTAAATCCTAACAAATTTTGATGAGCAAGAAGTGAATGTGGTTGAGGAAAACTCGTTTTTGGCCTTGGATCCGGTAGCAATGATGTCGCTGTTGTTACCCAAGAAGAAACACCAACAAAGAAACACCACAAGCCCCTAAATATCGGTTAAATCCAACAAATTGTCATTTGCAAATGTGGTAGGTCCTAATGAGAAACCTCCATTGGAAGAACTTTTCTACCATAACAATACGAACAAAAGAAAGAGAGTAAAATTGAGCGACAACCTCGGTAAAAAATAGCATTGTAAAACATTATCACGAAGATGGTGATTACGTCGATTCGCTAAGCGGGCTATAGAAAACATCGACTACTCCTTGCCGCCGTCTTACAAGATCACGGTGTCATTAACGACGCTATTATCACAGGCTGCGGTTCCGATGTAAAGCACCTTATTAAATTCTAACTAAAATGAATATTTTTTGTTTGTCTGCTTATTTTTCAAGTATGTTTTCAGGAAACTTCTGGAAACCCCAAAATGCGTTGAGTTAGTCACTTGTATTCGCCCAGAATTGAAGCATTTGTAGAGGTATGTTCTGTTTGTTAATCCATTAACATCATTATCATATGGTTAATGTTATTCAATATATAAATATTTTTTTTTGTTTAGGAACTTTTACGACACCCGAAATCCAACAAAGATAAGGTTACTGTGCCTGATTACCTTCGCAACTATTTGAAGCTTAAAAAACCATTACTTTATCGTTTCCTTGGGGCTCGGTGCGTCGTTGTTGTTTATAAGGGTTTTGGGTAGCCTTGGAATGTGTTGAAGACGCATCGGCGGGTGGCTTCTCGACATAGTGAGTAAACACGATTTTTATCTCGGTCTCTGCACATGTTTATTATTTCGTTTTGTTACTTTGGAACCGAATATTATGATTTTGATTTGCATTATATGTCCATGACACTTGGATGTATGGCTTGATTTGATATGGTTGTTTAGAGCATGCGATCTGATTGGGCTTTGGCGAGGTGTAATTCTGCGATCAAATCCTAGATGGCAAAATGCCTACCACTTATTCGGATGGTACAACATACCACAATGGCTTGGCGAGATGTTGAAAAGGTCGGTTTGGCGGACTCTTACGTACATATAGCACTCTTGTTATAAACGACTTATAATACGCAATTGCTTTATATATCAAGTGTATTTTCCGTGAATGAATGGCGAAAAACATTGGGTACTCGGTGTGCTCCATATCCGCCTTGGAGTTGTTTACGTTTATGACAAGCTGAGTTGTTTACGTTTATGACTCTCTAGGGTGAGGCATAAGAGGTTCACGGTGGTGGCGAGGTTTGAAGAAAGTTACAAACACGACTTAATTTTACCTAACAAAGGTGAGGTCTTGCATAGTAAGGGCATATCACCGGGGATTATAAAATCACATACAAGTTTCCGAAGTCCCACAACAACGGACTATTTTGTATAGATTGCTCTGTAACTTGACCTCGGAAGTAGGCGACCCTTTCAAACGGTAGCTAGCTTCTGGTGAACGGATGCTTGAATATACGGAAGCACAAGGTTGAATACAAAATTGTCGGTGATGCATCAAGGTACCATCCTTAATGTCCGTTTGACCCATAATTATTGTCAAATGTTGAGTTGTGCAGTATTTTTCTTTCAAATTTTATTATAGGTATTTTAACTTGTGTTATATATTAGTGGATTGTTAATTTTTTGTATTTTTTTTAGCTCAACTTCATTTCTTTTTTTAATAACGAGTGCACATACACAAAAAGGCGTATGGTTTGCAAACCAATTCTATATTGGTTATGTATACTTTATTAATATTTCGTATACAACATAATTAAATATTTGGTTGCCCTAAAGTACATCACGGTAGACGTCCTTTAATGCCTCTGTTCCCAATCTCTTTCTTCAATACAAATCTTTCTTATTTTGTTTAACAAAATCTTTCTTTCTTCTTTTGGTCTATTCACTTCACATCTTTTATCTCAAGCTCTCTACTTTTGTTTAACAAAATGTATGACAATATCCCACTGGATGTTCAACTAGATAGCATCCGTAGGCTACCTCCTAAGTCTATACTCCAGCTACATCTTGTTTCAAGTTATGGAAGGCTAGTATAGGTTGTA
>CM040243.1:169173179-169252395 GCA_022545495.1 Chrysanthemum lavandulifolium | reverse complement strand
ATACTTACTAGTAAAACCATTTAATCATTTTTACAAACTAAAGTTTAGTTTTAATACAATTATAAAAACAATTGAACTATTTTATGTAAGTGATACTTAAAACAATGAACTAAAAACATTGCCCTCCTTATCTAGGTCGCGTGTCGGGGCAGCTTCACAATATTCACTAAATCCCACTTTTGGATTGCACATTTGCTAAGGTGAGTTTCATAGCCCCTCTTTTACTTGATAAATTATTTTATACATTATGGGGTGAGAAAATATGCAAAACCTTTTATGGACCTGAACTATTGCATGATTACTATTACGTGGATTAGCCTAAGCCCTTATGTCCCTAGAAATGCCTTTTTTTTCATGAACCGTCAGTTCCCTATTGGGAAGCGCGAATGTTATAAATAGTGTTGGATCGATATACTTTAATCAAACTAACTTAACTAGCTTGTTAAGGTTTAATAACCTCGGATAAATCCTAAGTTATTAACAAATAAACACTGAGCAATCTTTATCAAGTACACGGAATTTACTTAACAAAGCTAAGAAGAATAACTTTTATTATAAACTCTAAATCGCTTATTATGCGGATACTCTAAACAACTCTAAGATTATCGAACTTCTCTCTAAAACACTAAATAACTTGTGAATTCAGTAAACTCTAAAACTCATAGACTCGTTTCTAAACGTATCTCTAATGCCAATCTAGGAGTCCTTTTATAGGCTCAAGGATATCCTAGTCGGTTTACAATTTGTATTCTTGTACGACAAGTAATCTAAACATAGAATATAATACTTTCCATAAACAAATATAACAGTTCTTTGTTCTTGCGGTACTTTGACTTCATAGTGCAATACTTTGACTTTGTCTTTAGCGATACTTTGACTCTTTGACTCTTTGACGTTTTCCGATTACTTGCAACTTACGATACTTTCATATCTTCAACACTTTCATATCCCAACAATCCTCCCTAACTTGAATTCTACTTGCTTGACTTCAAGTTCCCTTTGTGAATATATCTTTAACAACTTCATCTTTAAGAATGATTGTTTCTTAGTCTTTGGATTGTATCTACGTGAGTGTACGTGCTTGTCAAAGTATCTCTTAGAATTATTCTTTCACGTGACATCCATCAAGCTCCATCTTTTCAAAGAACACAAACAACATATGACAATTTTGTACATTAATTCGGTTTAAGTTGCATACTATTCTCATCACTTCGGTGTGTTAACTCCCTGTGAGAGGTGAATCATTGAAAATTAATGGATTTTAGTCTCTTTACCAAAGCCATTAACTCGGAGTAGCCGAATGTTTTGGTGTGTAAGACCATGGTACATTGATAACCATATGATTTTTAGCAAACCATCATCTATCAACATATTTGATTTGTCTTTACCAAAAGTCGTGCCCTTACGGACTAGTTAGTTCTTCTATCTAATGGTGAACTAATTACCAATAATGGTTTTTCCACAGCCTTTACCACAAGCCATTTTCTTGTGGGCTAGCCAACTCTTCACATTCTTGATATGGTGAGTTGATTACCATCCAACTTATTAGCAAGTTGTCGACTAAAAGCGGTTTGATATATCTTTATCGAGCCGTTTGCTCATGGATTAGCCAATCCTTTTGTAACCATGGTGGATTGATAACCTATTGATGTTATCATCACAAAAACCATTTATTCAACCTTTAAAATATTTATTACTTAGCAAAAGGTTTCTTTTAAAATTCTTTTAAGCGGTTTATTTACGCAAGCAGTGCTTTGATGAAAGTATTGTCGATCAATGATACTTTGAATAAAAGTACTAATATATCAAAAGTATTTATTCAAATAAAATTCATACCGCTTATTGATCATCCTCAACAATAGTAGTCCGGTTGATAAACAAGTTGATAACCATACAAGCGGTTTCATTATCCTCTTCGACTTCCATTCCATGCTCTAGCATTCTTCTCATGACCTCAATCGTGAGAGGATATCTTCTTCTCGCAAACATGTATCATTGTTCCATTTTCCAACTCTAAAACATGAACTCCGAATCTTCAAAGAATCTCCAACAAACAATTTCCCACTTTCTTGATTCTTCCAAACATCATCGTTGCTCTTCTTGATTTCCATGTAGTTATGAGATCACCATGTAAAACTAAACCAATCCCTTCTAATGGATTATGTTCAAAGTAAGCTTTCACCACATGATATAAATAGAATAGGTCTACTCTATCTATAATAGAAGTCCGATAGCCTTTTGAAAACTTTGAAGCTTTCATCTTCTTTATGAAAGATCATATAATCTCCATCCTTGGATTTCACAACTTCAAAAGCACTAATCTTTGATCATTCATCTTCATGTCATCATCTTCTTTTGAATAATCAAAATCTACCACTCGAGATAATTCCTTAATTCATCACTAGTCTCGGATCTTAATTCAACTTTTTCTTTCTTTGAGAACCGAACATCTGTAACTTCGGTTTTCCTTTTCTTTTCAAACTCTTCTTTCTTTCGACTTGATCAAGTAGCTTCTTCTCTAAAGTCTTTGATGCTCGCAACATCCTTCTTATAATCCTCCCTAGCAACATCATATAATCTTTTCATCTCAAAATAATTAAACTTCGCAATCCTTTATACCCTTGACTTTTCGGATAAGCCATCATAGCATTTTGTCTTTAGCTTTATTAAGTCTTCTTGGCATAAATCTAACAGGAACAGTGATGTAATGGTTCGGCAGACTTGACATCTAATTCATCTTGTACCTTTTGAGTCGCTTCTCTATTACGAGCTTCTTGAGCTTCCGGCTTATCTATCTTTAGCATTTAACTCTTCTTGAATCTTTCTAGTGCTTGTTCATTCAAAGCATCTTGAGCGACTCTTAAGTTACGCTAAAGTTGGTTTCTTCTTCTTAACTTCTACCAAAACACCCTTCCCTTTATCTTTAGGATCAATTTCGGGTTGAGAAGTTCTTTGTTGTTCTTCTTCTTGTACATCTCGAATAGTAACTCCTCCTCTTGGTTGTGATAAATCTCCAAGAATTGTAGCAATGAACTCATCATCACTTGCGAGAATGAATAGGTTTGAGAATAGCTTCCTCTTCTTGTACCAACAACTTCTTCATGTAGAAGGTCCACCGACTTCCTCTTCAAAATTTAACACTCTTGGAGTAATTACTTCTTGTCTGAAAGTATCTTAAAACCAAGACTTTGTTGTTCAAGACCTTGATCATCGTGATTTTGAACTTGAACATGCTCATCGAATATCTTGAATGATCTTTTCTTGGACTTTTAGAACTTTCGGTTCATTCTCTTTAACCATATCTTCTTTCAAGTTACATTCTTCTAGATTCCTCCCAAGTTGACGTAAGATGGTTTATGAACCTTTGGTGTTTACTTGTTTTGACCGCCTTTGTGCTTTCTTCTTTAATTTGACCTGTGATCGAAATTCTTTAATCAAAGGCCATACAAAAGTTTTTAGCCTTCTAAATTTTATCTTCAATTTCTTTATCCGCTTAGCTTGAACCTTAGTAGTCTTTTGCAACTTAACAATCTCCTTGTCAAAGCATAATTATCCAAAGATAAACCTTCACGAGGTATAGTATATGGATCTTCACCTTGAATATGTGAATGTTCCTCCGATTGAGAAGCGAGAGCAGATCGTGGTGGAGATGGAGAAGGTGATCTTACAACTTCCTCTTGAACCTCGGGGCTTGGGAAGCACAAGACTGTGGAGATGCAAGTACCTTCTTGAGAAGCGGTGCTTGCAGATCAGACCTTCAGATGCGACTGCAGTGCAGTTCCTTCAGATGCAATACTTTCACTTGTCGCATCATCTTCATCATCGACTCTAATGACTGAACAACTTCCATCATAGAAGTAGTTAATGGTGTATCCGGACCGCTAAATAGATCACTTCTTCTAGCCATAAAGTAAAAATCTTGGATTGTTGAACAATAACGAGGCAATAAGTGCAGAGGCTTAGGTACATCATCAAGTTGTTTGTTCGTAAAAACTTGTACAAACACAGGATACATTAACCATTTTGAACCATGATTGATGAGAAAGCATGCCATCAAGAATTAGCCTTGAAAAATTAAAAATACGATTTGTAGCTAATCCCACCATAGCAGATGCTATATTAGACCCAAACTGCTCCCAAGAAGTACTTTTAGCACTAATACAATGTAACAACACATGTATTAAAAACTTCCATTGAGGACAAAACAACTGTTTTCTGAATGTTTGTTCTGTTAAAGAACCTTCATAACCAATATGCCCAAAAGTTTCCCAAATCAATTCTTTGGCAAAACGAATAGCACCATCATTATCATTAAACAACAAATCTTCTCTAATAGATGCTTCAATAATCTTCACAGTTCTTCCAACAACTGTAGCCCTAATATAAAATTCTTCATTCTCCATGTTTTCTCTTGCAGTAGCCCAAAATTCTTGAATCCAAGGCTCAATAATATCCGGCTCCACTAAAAGAGCATATCTGATGGGCGACCCAGTTAGATAATCAATAATATCATGAAACGCCTCATTATCTTGATCTTGTCTAAATTGGCTACCATATTGTGCTTTGAAGCAAGTGGGTCGATTCGCCATTGGTGATTATGTAAGCACAATAAAATTGAAATCGAATAAGAATGAGATGAAAGAGAATATAAGAGGAAAATCGGAAAGTAGTTATTTATAGGTGAGATTTGAAAAATCAACGCCCAAAATAAAACAACCGTTAGCATTAATTACCCTCAATATAACCGTTGGAGCATTGCTTTAATCGACAATCGATTACTTTCCACGATGCAATACTTTCCCAAAGTAGTACTTTCCAAGCAAGACTTTCGGGAAAACAGTGCTTTGCCAAATTCCTCCATAGAAACTAAGTATACACAATTATCTTCCCTCACAGCACACGGGACTATACTAACACCTTATAGTCCTCCCTCAAATGTAGCTTAGTAGTTAATCATGCCAATACTCACCACCAAGTGATTGAATCTTGAAACATCAAAGTCTTTGGTGAGTAAGTCACTACATTGTCATCTATGTGAACCTTAACAACATTAATGAGCACATGCTCATAGCAATCTTTGATAAAGTGATGCCTAATCTGAATGTGCTTGGTCTTGGAATGATAAACTGGATTCTTCACAATACAAATGGTACTCTCATTATCAATATTGATAGGAGTATTTTGAAATTGAACCCATAGTCCAAAAGTTGATTCGGATCCACAAAACTTGTCCACAACAACTTATGAAGCTACATATTGACTTCAATAGATGATGTTGTTGCAATTGTCCGCTTCTTGCATTGCTGGAGACTAACCTTCTTCCAAGATATTGGCATCCCCAGGTTGTTGATCTTCTATCATAATTATCACCGCATAATCACTATCCGAAAAAGCTTCTAAGTGAAAAGGTGACTCTTTTGGATACCACAACCCCAACTTTGGTTGTTGTTTTAAATAACAAAAGATTCTCTTTCTTGCATTCATGTGAGAGATCTTTGGTGAGACTTGATATCTTGCACATAAACAAGCTGCAAACATGATATCGAGGCCTTGATGCGATAAGATACATAAGAGAGCCAATCATTGATCTGTATAACTTGACTTCAACAGGCTTTCCATCTTCATCTTTGCCCAATGAATTGATAGATTTAATAGGTGTAATGTGACCTTCATATCATCAAATTAAACTTCTTAAGTATGTCATTAACATACTTGTCTTGGTGATAAAAATTCCTTCCTTTGATCGCTTAACACGAAGTCCCAAAAGAAAGTTAACTCTCCCATTGAACTCATTTGAAATTCCTTTTGCATCATTTGCTCAAACTCCTTAACCATGGACCTGTTTGGTAGCCCCAAAGATGATATCATCAACATAGACTTGAACTAACATGATATCCTTCTTGTCTCTCTTGATAAACAAAGTCTTGTCTATAGCTCCCTCCTGTATCCATGGTGTAATAAGAATGTAGAGAGCCTCTCATACCAAGCTCTAGGTGCTGATGAAGGCCATAAAGAGCCTTAACCACCTTGTAGACTTTGTTTGGGTGTTTAGGATCTTCAAAACACGGAGGTTGTTTCACATACACCTCTTACGTAATAGTGCCATAGAAAGGCACTCTAGACATCCATTTGGTAAACACGAAAACCCATGTATGAAGCAAAAGCAAGAAATATTCTAATAGCTTCAATCCTTGCACAGAGCAAATACTTCATCATAATCTACACCTTTTTCTTGTACGTAGCCTTGAGCTACTAACCTTGCCTTGTTTTTGATAACATTACCTCTTTCATCTCTTTTGACTCGAAAACCCATCCGGTTCCAATAACTCTCTTTCCATCGGAAGATCACATAAAACCCAAACTTCTTGAAGTTTAAATTGAAGAAGTTCCTCTGCATAGCTTCAACCCGCCTTTCTTTAGTCAAGGCTTGAGCAATGTTCTTAGGTTCCTCTTGAGAGATAAAACAAGTAAATAGAGCAGTTTGATGGTCCTTATGATTGACTATTTTGTTTGTACAAAGCTAAGTAAAGCATTATGAGGTTTTGTGAAACTCTTAGATTTTACTATGCAACACCATTTGATTTGTGGTGTTCTAGCAATACTAAACTCCCTCTTTATGCCTTTATTTGCACAAAAGTCATCCATAAGCATCATGTTCTTGAACTAGGATCATCCCATTATCACATCTAATTCCTCTAACCTTGAGTCTCAATTGATTTTCAAGAGCTATTATGAGAGTGCGAATAGCATCAAAAGTATGATCTTTAAAACCCAGAAAAGAAAACCTGTTTTGGAGAATCGATGCTTTGAATCTGCTGTTTTGGACTTAAAGGATCAATCATCATCGGGTCTAAATGAACCAAACATATTGTAAATCTTCTCCATTTTATTATTTAAACTTGCCACGAGAAAACCTCAAGTCCAAATAAATCCATATGTAAATGTAACAGACTCAATGGTTCTTTAATAGTTCTTTCCTCAAGCTTCTTGCAGAAGCTTTATGTTGTTTACCCTTCTTGCATGCCAAGCATGATTGATCATTCTTGTAAGTCTTTGAAGGTAAACCTCTAACTAGATTGCCTTTGACCAGTTTGTTTATATTCTTGAAATTAACATGGCCCAATCTTCTATGCCATTGATGTGCCTCTTCAGATGTTGCTTTAGCCACTAAACATGTGGCTCTTCCATAAGAATGTAGACTCTTCATGTCTAAGCTATACACATCATTTGTCCTTGGTACTCTAAGTACTACCATGTCATCATCAACGGGTTTAAAATCGGAGGAAAGGATGAGACATTCGTGTCGGTGAATAACACGGGATGCTTTTATCACAAATTTGAGAGGCGAGAGCAAGTTGAATTTAAGCTCCTTCACATATCTAACATTCTCAAAGTCGATAAGCCCCGCTTTGATAGTTCCTTTTCTAGTAATCTTTCCTCCATTGGGATCATTCCCAAATGCAACTCTTCCTCCACTAATATTTCTAAAATCGAATGAGAATCTCTTTGTCTCTGTCATACTTCGAGCAACCACTATCCACAATTAGATGATCTTTAAGCTCCTCTTCCGGGTTGCCCCGCACACAAAGAAAAGAGTTAGTGATTTTAGGAACCCAAGCCATTCTTGACTTGTGTTCCCCTTGTGGAGTTACAAACTCAAATTCTTTGAGTATGTAATTCCACTATCTTTCAAATGATGATCCAAAATTATCTTTTGATCTTTAGCATGTGGATTTTCAAAACTTTCGGTTTTCAACATAAATCTCTTTACAAGGTTATTAGCATTTTCTTGTATCACAAAACATCGATTCACTTTTGTTGAAAGTCTTGTGTGTCCTCGGTAGTACCTTCCTCTTAACCTATTCGGTTTAACACGTGGTTCTGTGATCTAGATCCCCTATGTGAATTGTAATACCTTCTAGGTTGATAGTAAGATCTCCTAGGATTCCTATTCCAAGTAGTGTGATCGAAGACCTTGTTTACGAGCAAGATTTTGGAAAGTCTTGTGAGATCTTGAAGGTTTTGAAAAGGTCTTCTCGATGTGGGTATCGTGATCCGGTGTGAAGTTTTGTGATTAATCCTATTTGAATTATTCAAAGCGGTTTGTGCTCTCTAGGTTTGTGGTTGGCGGATCCGTTCTTTGGAAATTTGCTAAGGTATTACGAGTGTCGATCACAATCTTTGATTAAGTGATTAGGACTATAACACACAAAACACAGTTTTTGACCCATATGTCCAAAGTGATTTCTTCTATGTCCATGCCCAAAATTATTTTGCCTTCTAGGTGAATGATTAAACTTGTTTTGACCAAAATTATCCCAAAAGGTTTAGCGAGAGTGTTTTGAAAAGACTTTGCGAAAGTATCGCTTGTTGAGCGATACTTTGATTTGAAGGTCTTGCTTGATTTTGAACATTATTTTCAATGACTTCTTTGGGTTTTCGGATCTAGATTGAGCAACAAGCTTCTTCCTAAACTCTAGACTATCTACTCCAAATCGAGAAACATCGGGCCTTATGGGTTGATGACTAATGGGATGTGGGATGACATTATATCCTTTGTCTTTCTTATACTCGGAGGTGGTTCACTTATTGAGCCCTCATTACTAGATGTATCTACATAGTTAATGAGTTCATCATCACTAGTGGTTATGTCCTCAAAATCACCTACATCCCGATCACTAGGTTGGTTTTCTTCAATGTTATCAAAGTTCATACCAAACCTAATCCGGTTCTAATGTATGCTCTTCTTTGTTTTTCAACATAAGTAACATGGGACACTGATTCATTCCCAGCGACAAACTTTTCTAATGATCATCTCTTTCCTTAGTTAATTTCTCAATTTCAAGCAATTTCTGATTTAGTTTCCATTCACTAAGTTTTAACGGTAATCCCGTTGTTCATACTTTTCATTGAGCCATTTCATTATTTTCATGTGTTATAATTTTAGCTTCCATAGACTCTAAAGTAATTTGATAACCACCACCTCGGATCTAGCCCTAATACAATTATCTCTTTCAATCACATAGCTGTTAAGTAATTTATGATAAAAATCATAACAGTTTGAGCATACCTCGAGATAGGAGGCGAGTTGGTGAAGTAGCCACCATTGCAAGAAGAACAGGATCATCTTCACTTTCTTTGCTCCAATCAAATCCTCCAAAGCCATCATTCGATTCCAAAGCGGCATGTTCGGGTTCTTCATCAAAAGCAATGCTCCGGTCCAATGCATCCACTGTGTCTTCAACTGCATCTTCCATCGCTACCATACAAGAAGTCACGGGTTCATCATCAAACTCTTCACTCCATTCAACTTCGATAACTTCTCTTGAGCAACCAAAGCCTTTGTTTGATGGTGGAATTTCTTTTAGCTCAAGTTTTGGCTTCTCGGATGTTACATTTGCTTGATACTTAGCAAACCTGCACTCTCTTACAAAGTGACCGATCTTTTGACAATTGAAGCATTCAATTTGGGATTTGTCAAAGTTATTCCTTGTTTTGGTTTGAAATCAATGCTTTTGCTGTCTTCTTCATGTACTTTTGATCCTTGCGGTGATCATAGCAACTTGCCACCGATATCAATTTCTTCAAGTGCATCTTCTTCAATCGTGCTAGATCCTCTTCATAAGTGGCAGTAAACCGGCTTGTTGTGCAAAGAAGGAGCACACAACTTCATCCGAGTGCAAAGTGGTAGGTGGTGGGGCTCTTGAGCATATGAAGGGGGTTGTAAGCAATGATGCTTTGAGAACAATTACTTTGAGGAGAAGCGATACTTTTGGAAGTCTCGCCTCTTCTTTAGATGATAGAAAAGCTATCTTGTGAGACTTAGAATTTGTTTGACCACTCATCTCATGCTCATACACCTTCAATTGATGATAGAGATCATCAAAGTCCATGACATCAAACCTTGTTGTCCTCGATCATTGTAGCAATCACATGCCATGTAGATGGCAAACTCCTTAGAAACTTCAAATTAGCATCCTCATCGACACTTCGCCTTGTATAACTCCAACATGTTGAGGAGATTTTGAAACCTATCATATGCAACATCAAGACTCTCTCTTTCACCCTCTGTGAAAGTTTCAAACTGTTGCTTGACAAATTTCATGCATCTTCTTAGAGGCTTCATTCCTCCAATCTGGTCTTGAGAGCAGCCCAGTCGCTTAGCATCTTTAGCATCATGAAATTTTAGAAGATGTCCATCCGGAATGGCGAGATAAGAGAATATTTAGTGCCTTTTCTTGATTCCTTAGGGTTGTTCTTTGGTAAGACCGCCTTTAGTGCTATAGGTTGTCCGGGAATATTAATGGGTTCGGAACTACTTCATTGCCATTAACAATTACATTCCATAGAGCATGGTGCGTAATGGCAATATCTTGCCTCATCTTCATGCACCGGAGATCATATTCTCCTTCTTGATTATTGGAATTACGGTGAGGTGATTGAGGGTGGTTGAGCGACTTCATCGACATCTTGAATATAGTTGAAGTAGGGTTTCTTCCTAGTCGAAATTCCACACAAGCTCGATACCACTTGTTGGATCGATATACTTTAATCAAACTAACTTAACTAGCTTGTTAAGGTTTAATAACCTCGGATAAATCCTAAGTTATTAACAAAGAAACACCGAGCAATCTTTATCAAGTCGCGAATTTACTTAACAAAGCTAAGAAGAATAACTTTTATTATAAACTCTAAATCGCTTATTATGCGGATACTCTAAACAACTCTAAGATTATCGAACTTCTCTCTAAAACACTAAATAACTTGTGAATTCGTAAACTCTAAAACTCATAGACTCTCTAAATCGTATCTCTAATGCCAATCTAGGAGTCCTTTATAGGCTCAAGGATATCCTAGTCGGTTTACAATTTGTATTCTTGTCGACAAGTAATCTAAACATAGAATATAATACTTTCCATAAGCGAATATAACAGTTCTTTGTTCTTGCAAGTACTTTGACTTCATAGTGCAAGATACTTTGACTTTGTCTTTAGCATTACTTTGACTCTTTGACTTCTTCCAAGATTTTGCAACTTGAGACTTTCATATCTTGAGACTTTCATATCTTGACACTTTCATATCCCAACAATAGATCTATTGAGGTGACTCCTCCGTTCCGTTGGCCATGCTTAGGCCAAGGCGAAACGTATACCATGTCAGAATCGAGTGTTGAGGGACAAAACACTCGCAATGGGCCTATATATTGTATGATATCATTTAGCATACAGAAACTGTCGTAGTATCGGTTGCATGAACTTAGAGCTAACGTAATAGACATTCATCCATATATCATTATATTTGTTGTAATGATTATATGACTTTGATTTTGGTCCAAACTTATTGTTTTAATATAAACTTGTGAACTCACCAGCTTTTAGCTGACCTTTTAGCTTATTTTCTTAGGTGCTTAATTTGTGATCATGGATTCAAGGCAAGAGGTGGTAAATGGTCGTAGTAATGTCTAAAGAAGTGTTTTTACACATAATGATGTTTTTAAATTGGGACCACTGAACTTATGGGATGTGCCCATTTTATCCAAACAATGTTGTAAGATAACGTTTTAAAACTATTTTATGAAATCAAATGGAGTATGTATTCCGTTCTTTATTACTTGTGTTGTGATCTCCGATTTCGTAACATTCCCCATAACACGTATGCTTCCGCTAAACCAAATTTGGGGGTGTTACACCATCACTACTCCACCACCAACAAAGACTCCAAGCTCACCACCACCGGCTCCCATCTAAACATCCAAAACACCATCACCTCCAAAATCTCCAACACTCATCCCATTGGAGTTATTTTCTACACCACCCACTTCTCCAAATCCTTTCTTGGAGGACTTGGAAGATTTGCCTCCTAGTCCCAATCATCCACCACCATTGCCATCATTTGGTACTATTGAGCGGATTGCTCATGAGTCTCTAGACCATCATTTGACCCAAGCGCCCGTTAGAATAAGACCTCTTCTCTTCCACCCCATCCACAAAGACATCCATGGTCCTTTGTATGGGATCACTCACTCCCTACATCAATGTCTCCTCACATGAGGACATTGAGGAGTCCATGTGGAAGATCATCCCGAGAGGAGATTCAAGCCGAACTCCAACATCTCCACCAATTCTCCAATATGGTGGATTCTCATCAAGTGAGACTATGCAAATGCAAAGTGCTTTGCTAGCCTCAATAATCACCACACCAAACACCAACACCAACCTCAACACCTCCACCATTCCACCACACCAACACCATGAAACATACTACCCTCCTATGCATGGTTGCTCAAATTGTGAGCAAACCGCCCAAACAACCGAACGGACCCGGATGATGGTCCATGAGTTCCAAGAGGAAATGAGGTTCATTCTCAATCACATCCTCGAGCGTCTAAATGCTCTTGCTCATCCACCACCTCAATAGGAGGGTCATAGATTATCTCCTTTAAGTATTTTTCATTTTCTAGGATTTTTCTTGTATTTTTCTAGGATTATTTCTTTTTCATTGTATTAAACACTTCATTGTGTTCTCCTTTCATGATTCTTAAATCATGAAAAAATTTAACGAATGAATGGTGTTTTCTATATTGTTGTTGCTTATTACATAGTGTTTGGAAATGCTTGTGATGATGATTATTACTAACAATTTCTCTTGTAGCTTTTTCACAATCCATGTCTCTTTCCATTGGCACCCAATTTAGAGGGAGCATTGGTCAAGGGGGAGATCATGGCTAAGGGCTCATTACACATTCCGCCTAGAATCTTCTTTTTGTTGAGACAAATAGGGGGAGAAATATATAGAACTTGATTATATTTGACTTTCTGAAAAAGTCAAACTGCATACATTGACTTTCTGAAAAATTCAACATTATGCTTCATTGATAATATTTGACTCTCTGAAAAAGTCCACTGCACACTTTGACCTTCTGAAAAGTCAACATCATGCTTCAACTAGTGAAGACTTTGACTTTCGAAAAAGTCAATATCATATACTTGCATTATCATTTTTCTTTCAAGTTCTAAAACTAATATTTTATAACTCTTGTACAATCTTTACATCTTTATAAAAATAAAATTTATGTTTTGTCCTCAACAAAAGGGGAGATTGTTAATACAAATATCGTCATTAAGCGTTATTTATATTTTGATCTTTACCTAAGTTTTGTTAACGACAAAAGTAAATTTAATTTTTGTAAAGCTTAAAGCTTGTCAAGATTAATAGATAATAAAACAAGCTTTTTTCAAATTATATCTTCATCACTCAAGCATTTACATTGTGATTAAATCATATCTTGATATGACTCTAAACCATAATGTATGATAGTAGTTTTTAGAATGTTTTGGTTTCTTAAAAACTAAACATTACATATGCATTTACATATTTCTAAAAATGGAAAAACAAAAACATGACATCATGTGATACATCATTGAAATCATTGGAAGATTTCACAAGATTCTTTGTGTAGATTTAGGCTCTCCATATCTTACACAATCTTGCATAGATATGGTTGACTTTGGCAAGATTTTGAGATCTTCTTTGTCGGACCTCGTGGCACCAAAATTTATATCAAGCGGAACCCTTTTAAGGGTTACGTGGTCCGTGGTGCTTCTGAGAGTTTTGGCTATAAATAACAAAGCCAAACCAAGTAGTTTTTCATCCCTTTCTATCATACTCTCATACATTCCTTCTCTAACCTTTCTAACTCGGTTTCATATCATATTAGTGATCTCTTTGTAGCAAAGAATATCAAGTCACATTCAAGCTTCAACGAGAAGTTGGAAGTCTTGTTTGTTTGGTGTTATATGATCTTGTGTTGATACATACTTCATTGTTGTACCAAACTATCCTAATCTTGTGAGTGTGAGTGGTTAGTATTTTAGTCTTCAAAATACATTGTGTGAGGGAGTGGTTGTACCCTTGGAAAGAACTCGACATTTAGCTTAGTGTCGGAAATAGTGTAAGCGAGTGTAAAGGTTTCTCACGGTGAAAGGAGCTTGTTGACTAGTGAAGTTAAACTCTCGAGTGTGAGACTCGGGAGTGGAGTAGGGCAAGGAAAAAGAGTCCTTGTAGACCGAACCACTATAAACAACTTGTTGTGGTTTGATTGTTTCTTTCCTTATCTACTATTTACATATTGTTTACATATTTCACTAACATATCTAAGATCAACATCAATTGATCTTTCAATAAGTTTCAAAACAAATTTTTTTAATCGGTAAACTATTCAACCCCCCTTCTAGTTTTCTACACACACACACACACACACACACACACACACACACACATATATATATATATATATATATATTCTGGTTGACCTTCATAATGATGAGTTGTGTGTAGTATCAGGGACGGAACCAACATTAGATGTGACCGGGTATTATTGTCTTGCATCAAGTCATTTATGAAAAAACGAGAGTTTTTACAAAAAAAAAAATACACTATGCTATAATAATTCATAGCTGTCCCACGAACTTTTGAGGCCCACCTTGATTCAATCAATGTGTAGTACTGAGAATATTATTAGATTTTTACATAAATTATTCAAGTTTCTGAAGCTGCAATATTTATACACTCATGAGCTAATCCCCGCAAGACTAACATATAACTATTAAAAAGACCAATGAGTCTATGAACAACATTCGTTTGACGGAAATGGGGAAACTTTACAAGAAGACAAATGTAGAGCTTATCAAATATGTTGTTAAATTTTCTCTCTCTTTATTTTCTTTAAAACATTTTCCAAATTCAAATTCAATTTCAATTTCACTTACAAACCAAACGCACCCTAAATAATGACACTTGTTTTGGGACTCGAGAAATATATCTTAAAGGAACGTGAAACAATAACAAGTAACGACCTTAAGTTGTGAAAGTACAAATAATAAGGGGCGTGAGGCGCATATCATATAAGTGAGAGGGTACTTTTTGGTGATTTTATAAACCTCTCGATAAGAAACAGACTTTTGTAAACTCAATTTGAATTTAACGGTAACTTTGCATAAATATATTGCTTTCCGTTAGGATATATCTTTTTTAAAACAGCCCCTCAATGTTCAAAATTATTTAAAACGCAACCCTTGTGTATTCAGTAACTCCATGAAAGGGCCTCATTGCCTCATTGGAGCTTTCATACGAGTGATTACTGAATAAATATTACGGGTATGCAAGCATACTTAAATAATTGCTTGAGATGTCCAATTTTGTGCCATGAGCCCATTATCAATGATAACGTTTGAAAAAATTACACGTTTGGCACTTGTGGTTTGCTCAGATTTCATCTTTAATTGAGATCGGATTCGAGTCTGATCAGTCTTTTTGACACCCCTACACCCAAACACAACATCATATTAACATTAAAAAAAAAAAAAAAAAAAAAAAAGATCACTACTCACAAAGTTACAAGTCACAACCCAACCGGCTTCCTTCTAATCAACTTTTTACAAAAGCAAACCAACTTTCTTTATATGGACATCACATTTGCCAAATGACAAGTATACCTCTTACGCCATCCGAAAGTAGAGCCAAAAGAAAATTTATGTTTCGGCCTTTCGAAAGGTAAAATATCAATACCTATAGAGGTCATGTGCAAAACCCACATTCAAGTAAAGTAATTCCTAGATATAAATGTTTAGGGATTGTTGCAGACTTCTTTTCCATGCTTGGTATTTGGATGATGGTACGATTATCGGTGACACTAAAGAGGTAGCTAAAGCCTTAGATATTATCATGGCTGAGGGCCCCCACCTGGGCCTTGAACTCAACATTAAAAAGCGAAGTTTTTAGCCCTCATGCAATGGGGTGAAGCTACTGGATGGTTTGTTTCCCCAGATTGGGAGGCCGACATTTGGGTGAAACTCCTTGAGGCGCTGTTAGCCGGGATGCGGGGTTTATTAGCGGTTTGGGCGTGAAAGGGCATCTCGTCTTTGTGGAACTAATGAGTTGTCTCAAGTCTCGCGACCCTCAATCGAGCTCCTTTGCTTCGCTCATGTATGGGCGTCGCTAAGTGATGTTCGGTCTCGTAGCGTGCCAACCGATGTATATATGGGGGATTTACTTTTTGACAATGGCCTTGAAGGCAATAGAGGCCATTGTGGTTTGTGGGGCCCTTTTTTGGGATTTTCAATGGGCTCGCATCCCTTCCGACTCGGTTTGGTGGGTTGGGTTTATGTTGGTGAGGATGTATCTACTTATGCTTTTGTGGCCTCGAGGCGCAATCTTGGAGTTCGCGGGATCACATTCTTCGGGATGTGGTATTGATGGAGTTAACTACGATTATGGGTATGCAATGGATCGCTTGCGCATGTCCCTTCTGATTTCGATCTTAGCGGTTTCTCTAACAAGGACACCGCCCACCTAAAGCCGAAAATGTTTTGGCGTGTGCCGCTTTTAGTGGAATCGTCGGAGTTTGGGAGAAGTTCGATTTATCCCCTCGGCAAAAGCGGTGTTTGAATGTCTCAGAGCTCCTCATGCTCAAGATTTCTTGACCGGTTATCCCGTTGAAGGGCTAGGCCAACATATGTCGGTACCGAGTACTGGGACTATCCTTAAGTCACGGCTAATGATCCCTCTGTTTTCGGTGATGAGCCTTGCCCGGTCCGCAAGGTTTGTTTAGATTCCTTTGGCGAGCATGTGGTCCATTGTAAGGAGTTCTAGGGTTCCAAATCGGGCATGATTTGGTTAGGGATGTTTTGTATGATGTTCTTAAGCGGCGAGAATTTCTTCTAAAAAGAGGCCCCGTGAACTTTACCGCGGATCCGTCAAGGAGGTCTACTTTACGGCCACCGATATACTTGTGTTTGGATGGGCGGTGGGAAACATGCTTGTGTGGATCTTCTGAGTGTCCTCTTGTTGGGCTAAGGGACAATGGGTTTGTTTATGGGACAAGTGGCGGTGAAAGCGAATCGAGTAAAGTTGCTAAACACGAGAAAGCTTGTTTAGAGAATCAACACGTATTACCTTTTGCTTTTGTTACATTTGGGTTCTCAAACAATGTGGAGTTTTGACTAGGGTTCAACGGGTTGTAAGAAAGTAATTTCACGACCCTAAGTCACAAAATTTCATTTTAGTAAATTGGTTTTTTGCTATTCAAAAGGGGTTCTGTGCGAACATTGTAGTTTCTTTTCTTAATCTTATTGTCCGTTATTACAAGTAATAATAGAAAAACCAATGTTCAATTAAAAAAAAAAAAAATGTTTAATGATTTTCCAAGAAGGAAATTACATTGACCGACCCTTTGGATGGGAGCACTATTGTCACTTGGCACTCGGAATAAAGCTTCACAATCACAAATAAACAAATTTCGTATGACAATAAAACATGGCCACATGGGAAATTCATAAGCGAGCAATTGCATATGCATATACTTTTTAGAGGCCAATAAGCCTGCATCTCATTCAACATAAAAGAAAGTGTTTCGTACAATTTTTTATGCGTTGTCCACACACTACATAAACAACCATGTTTTCAAGGCATTGCTAAGTTGAAAAATAGAAAATGCATGCTACTTTTAGAACTGAATTTTCACAATTAAAGGTAAATGGATGTTTAACTTTTACTCTATTATTTGTCTCACTTAGATAGTTGGATGGAGGTTCTATGAGGCTTTGAGGATTGAACATGAAAAGATATCATAGAAGGGGTCTCATATTATCGATCCTTTGACAATTGATATCTAAGCTACTAAAATTACAGTTTAATTATGTAAACTAAGGGGACGTTTGGTACGATGGAATGGAAAGGCGAAAGCGGAATGGAAGCGTTCGTGTTTGTTTGTGTTGAGAATGGAATCGGTGAATCAATATTTGATTCTCTTTCCATTCTCCGGATTCTATTAAAATAGTGAAGAAAGGAGAGAATTGATGAACAAAAGGGAAGGCATTCTATGGTTGATTCTTTCGTATAATAAAAAAAAATTGATTTCAAACATCATCTTCAAATGTTTTGTTTCATTTTTTTTTTTTAATATTTGAAATACGAAAATTAATAAGTTGATATCAAATCTTCATATCAACTTTTGTATTTTAACCTTTTCTTATAAAACCAGTTATTCAAATGCTAATATCTTTTTTTTTTTTTTTTTTTTTTTTTTAATGTTTGGGTTTCTTCAAAATTCGCTAGAACTATTATAAATAAATATTATTAGAATTAATTTTCAATTGTGCACATTATTACTTAATCGCACCCAACAAAAGATCCTCCGATATTGCTTTTGCGATAGAAGGTTAGCGATATCTCGATGTATTTAAGGTAGCAATTTAAATAATCATATTATTTTAGAGTAATGATAGAGAGATCTAACTCACATTTAATTAAATTTACGCCAAACATTTCATCATGTGACGTGTGGAATGTATATTTTCTCTTTCATAATCCTCACCATTAATCTTGTCACGTGTCATCATCTTGAAGTTAAGCGTATCCTTGGCGTGAAGTTTAGTCATGCAAATCATTTTCCATTATTTTAATGATGATCTAGGTAATCAAATGTTTAAAATGATAATTTAAATGATAAAATTCATTTTATTCATGTTAACCAACAAGAGAATCTTTCTATCACGCGCATTCTTTATTTGTACTCAAACAGTAGAATCGTTATTCTTTCTCAAACATGATTCACTTTCTATAATTCCATTCTCTATTACGATTCCATTCTGGCGATTCTCTCGCACTCAAAGCGTGCCCTAAGGATCTGAACTAGGAATTTATCAACGAAAGACATTAGGGTACAAAATCTAAATTTTCATCCATCGTGTTGTTATTTATTCAAACTAGTTAAATAATCAACCAGAGACGGAACTATGGGGTCTCGCGTTGTCACGGGACCTCGATAGACTTTGTTTTGTAGTGTTAATTTTTGTAAAAGACTTCAAATTTTTTAAAATGTACCCGATCTCAATGTGAGTTATTGCTCATTTTGTCCATCAAATAGTGAAAAGCAAACTTAATTTTCACTAAACTCACCACACCTTCGCGCCGAAATAAATAAGCAGGAGTGGGGTTTATCACTGAGGAGAAAGGTTAGATAACGCCTAATTGGATGTCACGCGAATCACTAACTAACTACTAACTCATTGCATTCAAAATTTTTTTTTCACTAAACTCAAACATTTGAACATAATATCGTACTTTTTTGTTAAATTGTTTTCTTTATACTGTACTTAAAAATAGTTGTGTGCCCGATTATTTTTCGCTCTTATTCCATCCCTGTGAGCAACACATGATTTAAATTGTCTAAAGTCTAAACAACCAAAAACATAGATACGATCCTTTGACATATGAACTTGGAATATTTGCGAAACCTTGTTGTCAGATAAAAAGTCGGTTAAAATGCAGTCTAAATTAAGTACAAGTCTAGTCAATAAGAGATGGTCAAAATCTTCGTCTTTATGTAACATTCATATAAAAGATGAAACTCTAAAATCATTTGATTGGTCATTTTGATTTTCAGTTATTACTATAGTTGTTTTGACTTTTAAATCACATGGGTAAATGATGGGCTTAGGCCAATTAAGCAAGTGTTACACATCATTACCATCACTGTATATGGGGTATCGCCACTATAATTGGAATCCAATCTAACTAAGTGTACTAGCGATGTAGTTCCATGTTCTCAAATTTTGGTTTACCTTTTATTCATTGTGACAATTTTAAGGAGAAAAGTTATCTTAGTTATTCACTATGAAATGGAGCAAAAGACATACATCGACTGAACTCACGAGTCACGACTCACCGTTCCACTAGTAGGTTTAGAGAACCATTTCACTGAAACGAAATCACTCATAAATGTCTAAAGAAAAGTTTAGGCAACGTGTCATGATTAATTGGATTCATTTCAAGTGTTCTTAATATTAGATGATAAGTAAACCCTAAACCCACATACTTAAGTCTAGGGGTGTGCATGGTTCGGTTTGGGTCGGTTTTTGGCTAAAACCGAAACCGAACCACAATGTTCAGTTTTTAAAACTCAAAACCAAACCGATTCGGTTTTAGCGGTTCGGTTTTTTCGGTTTGTTATCGGTTTCGGTTCGGTTTTCGGTTTTCGGTTTCTAACCATTAATATTTGGGTATGGCCAAATTATACCAACAAACTTGGTTTACGTCAAAATTAGTTATTATTCTTTACTTTTTTCAATCTAAGCATAATAATGTTCATTGCATAATTCTACAATTACAAACATATAAACGGTATATACACATACTGAGTGAGCATACACGTAATCATTCGAATACTTATTGATTTATTCACACAAAACAAATGACACGACAAAACACAAATATAAATATAAACATTAAAGATAAATATATTATAAATCCACTCACAAAATGAATATTAATTTATAAATTTGATTTATTTAGTTATTTACTCATATTATATTAATTAGATATTAGATATTATTATATAATAAAACCGTTCGGTTCGGTTCGGTTTTTGCGGTTTGGTTTTGATGAAAACCGAAACCGAACCGTATTTTCGGTTTTGAAAAGGTAAAACCGAACCATCGGTTTTTAGTTTCGGTCGGTTTTTTCGGTTCGGTTTTTTCGGTTTTCGGTTCGGTTTTGGTTTTTTCGGTTTGTTTTGCTCACCCCTACTTAAGTCATTCCACCTCCATTTATTTGTCTCCTACATACTCCCACAAATGTTTTCTACGAGGTTTTAGCCCGCGTTTCGCAGCGAGGTATTTGCATACAGATGTATTATTTAACGTTCGAGCTAAGCGTGTTCCTATTAGATATCTTTCGTATTTTAAGCACGAACAATATAATTAAGCGGTTGCGAATCTACAAAAAAGTATGTTACCAAGCCTTCGTTGCGTTGCGTTTTATATAGAGATTTTTAATTAAAATATTAGAATGTCGCTATTTAACAATCGTTAAATAATGGCCGTTAGTAGGACTATCTTTGTAACGAACATATAACATGAAGGACAAATTATGTAAATTTTGTTACATCGTTAGTCCCTCCAGGACCTATTTTGCAACGCAAGTTAAACCTCAGGGACTGTTGTCGCATTTTTATTTTTGTAAAGTATTTAAAGAAAAAGTAATGACCGTTAGTAGATGACGGATGTTGGCCCTTAGCAAAAGCAGGATTGCCCCTAGCAATCTTGGCGACATAGCTTATGTACAGAGTATTGAAGCTAATGCCCACTGGGTGTAGCAGCAGCAAAAACACACCTGGGCTATACCTTTCACTGTTCATTAGGCCTTTAGCAAAAGTAGGATTGCCCCTAGCAATGTTGGCAACATAGCTTATGCATACAGTATTGTAGCTACTACCCATTGGGTGTGGCAGCAGCAAAAACACACCTGGCCCATAGCCATCCTGATAAATGTATATCTATACTACTTTATAATGTATTTACAACACCTATATTTAGAAGTCTTAAAAAAATAAGACAAGAAACATTTATATAATAAGAAATTAACAAGACATTGATGTGGTCAAGATATTTAATGTAGTCAATTAATTAACTGGTCAATAAATACAATTAATACAGTTATTAAAACACCACTTACATAAGAAATACGAATTATCAAGCATAGTGTACAACCAACTCAATCACAATATTAAATGTCACTAATACAAATAATAAAGCACGTTATACAAATATTCAAGTTCGAGGCAAGCGGTAAAGCAGCTTCGAGCTCGAACGGACAGCAGCCAAACAAGCTCGAGCAGCGACCGGCACGAGATAAACGAAATTTTTGATATCTGTAAATTTATTGTCAAAAAAGAACATAATAAACTGAAATGCATGATTTACCAGGAAATTTTATTTTAAATCTCGCATGCATTCATGGTACATGAAGTCTTTCACAAGATATAGTATTAAGTGGGCTTTGAAAACTCTATTCACCTTCTTTGGTCAAAGTTGAGTTTGACTATAAGTTGATCACATTAATTCCGCACTGTATTTATTTTTACTGCTTTAATTAAACAAGTACATTTTGTAGTTAAAAGAAGATAAATGATTAATTTGTACATTTACTTGTAATTATCTAACAAATATTGTAGATGACAATAAAGTCTAAATGTCCAATCTACCGATGACTGTGTTTGGCGACGGGTTTATGGGGTTTATCAGGCTTGGGTTTTTTAAATAAGTCGGCTTATAAAATAAGTTTTTTTATTATGTAGGCTTATTAAATCATAAGCCACTAAAAAGAGCTTAAAACTTTAGAGTGATTGGCGATTTACTAATTCACGTGTCAATTTGACGCCAACAAGGATCTTGGAACACATGAAAATCAATGGTAAATAAGAGGGTGAGAATGTTGGAATACATGTGTCACTAAATGAATAGATTAGGCGTTAAATTAGTCCATGAATTAGGCGATCTCAATCATTTTCCTAAAACTTAAGTTTCATAAAAATTTAAAACTTTATTTCGAGCGCTTTTAAAAAATAAATTACTTATTTGCCTACAAAAATATCTAATATATTCAAAAACTCATTTAATTATGTCATTTTTAGTAATTTTGCAATAATAAGCCTAAGTTTAAGCTCATTTGCCAAACAAGTTTACAAAAATACAAATTTCAACTTCGTCTTATAATAAAAGCTCCAACCCCAGCTCAAGCCCCATCCTCAACCCAAGCCCCAGCCCCAGCCCAGTTCGCCAAACATACCTGCTCTCCATAGATATCTCGTTGCATCAAGTTACTAAACACTCCATCACGTCCATCATAATCATCACTTGAGAAAAAAAAAAAAGTCCTAATTAGGTTGGACGTACTCACCCTCATGAACGCATACTTTGGTCAATTTGACTCGTCAGAAAGATAAATCGGTGCTTACGCATGAGGCATGAAGGTGACGTGCCATCCTCCTCCAATAATACGTAAGAAACCAAGAAAATAACATGCCCGGTCACAAAAATGACTTTACCAACAAAAAAAAAAGTGAGAGTGTATGTTATTGTGGAAAGACTGAGACATAAATTAGCAATAACAGGGGCTGTAACCTTTTTTTTTTTTTTTTTTTTTTTTAGCAAAATAAAGTAACTAAAACTTTAAATGGTAGGTTCTAATGGTCACACATGGTAGGTTACAAACTTAAAATTTGATAAGAAAACACATTGACACTAATAAAAAATATTAGATGAAAACTTTGTGCACGAAATAGTGTTAAACTTTTCTTAATTCTTTTGCCATCGAAATGTTAGAGGGTCATTTGCTTAAAGTTTGGTCATATACATAAATTTTATATGATTAATAGTAAAGCGATTGGGCCTATTGAACAGGGTTGAGCACCTCCCGACTCCCCCATTGTCTCCGTCTTTGTTTGTGAGCGTGTTTTAAAATTGAAATAGTATTTGATATAACTAAATGATAAGTGAGAATTACAGTGGTGTTAGTAATAAGAAAGTGACAAGAAATTGACATAAGTAACGTTGTGGTGGTAAACGAAGATGTTTTGATGAGTCACCATCATATCTGATTTAAGACCAAAAATCCAATCAAACAGAAACTATCAATTTCCTAACATGATTAGATCCACGCGCAACAAATATATATTCCTATCTCTACTACATTATAATGCATTTGAAACATTTTTCTAAATGATAAAGCTCAAATTCAAGCTTTTTAACTTGCTTATTATAGAAATTTACGTATATTGCTAAACGTAACAACTAAACATTCAAATGTAGTAGAGATTGTAACTGCTAACATTTATACGGCTAATTGTAACATCTACATTTATATGGCTAATTGTAACCGTCAACATTTAAAAAGCCTGTTGTAACAGCTTGTTTCAAAACTCCTGCCCCACAATATTGCTACATAATAAAATCAAGAATTAGACTTCTATAAAAAAAAAATTCTCCTTCCTTGTCTCCTAAAAAACGTCATAACCATAGGAAAAGAAATTAAGAAAAACGGTCTTTTTGTAATGAAAATCGGTAACTCTCCTAAAGATAAACTTTTTATAACTTCAATAGATGATACTTTGACCCTTTGGCATCGAAGATTGGGTCACGCCAATATGCGACTTATTCAATTGCTATCATCTAGAGAACATGTTAGAAACTTACCAAAATTAAAATATGAACAACATTTTTGTGATGCTTGTAACATAGGAAAACAAGTCCATGCTAGTCATAAAGCTAAAAATATGGTCTCAACCTCTAAATGTCTAGAACTCTTACACATGAATCTATTGGTCCATCGGCTATTCAAAGTTATGGAGAAAACTTCTACACTTTAGTAATAGTTGATGACTACTCTAGGTATACATGGACTAGATTTTTGAAAAGCAAAACCGAAGCCTTTGATCACTTTGAAATCTTAGGTAAGAAAATTTAAAAACAACAAGGTTCTCCAATAGTGTCAATCCGTACGGATCATGGTCGAGAGTTTGACAATGAAGTACAATTCGGATCTTTTTGTGATGCTAATGGTATTACTCACAACTTCTCAATTCCACTTACTCCGCAATCAAACGAGGTAGTTGAACGTAAGAATAGAACGTTACAAGAAATGAGTCGAACCATGTTAAATGAACAATCCATACCACAAAAGTTTTGGTGTAACGCCGTCGATACAGATAGAGTCTTAATTCGACCATTCTTAGGTATGACTCCTTATGAGTTGCTTAGAGGTAAAAATCCATCTCTCGACTACTTCAAAGTCTTTGAAAGCAAATGCTTCATTCTTAACACAAAAGACTATCTCAAAAAAAATTCGATCCAAAATCTACCGAGGGTATTTTCTTAGGATATTCTCCAAATAGTAAAGCATATGTAGTCTTAAATAAAGAAACTATGAAAGTAGAAGAGTCTCTAAACGTTAAATTCAACGAGAGTCCCCCTCCTAAATCTCAACCTCTTGTAGATGATGATATAATAGAAAGTCAAATCATAAAAAATCATGATAATGAAACAAAGGAAAAGAAGATGAACTATTAAATAAAGAAATAATTAACATTAAAGAATCTAAAAATCATCATTTGGAAATTGTCATTGGGAGATTAAATGAAAGAACCTTACGCTCTCAAGCTCAAAACCAAATTAATTTCTTTTGCTTTGTATCCTCTATAGAACCCAAAAACATAAACGAATCTATTAAAGATGAAAGTTGGATAATATCAATGCAAAAAGAATAAAATCAATTCCTCTCTAATGATGTTTGGAAACTAGTTCCACCTCCTAAAAACCAAACTGTAATTTGTACAAAATGGGTTTTCAAAAATAAACTTGATGATAATGGGATTGTGTAACACCCCCAAATCTGATTTAGCGGAAGCATTCGGGTCCTGGGACGCTAATAAATTGGAGATCATAACATAAGTAATAAAGAACAAAATACATATTCCATTTAAAATACATTATTAGTTCAATAACTTTTGCATCGAGTTTTAGTTACGGAAATTAAGGCCCATAAAATATAAGTTGATCCATACTAAATGTGTCATAGTTTTGATGTAAAAATGCCTCAGTGAATAGTCTATGACCCTTGCCTTGCCACGATCTTGCTCATTGATAGAACACCGAGAAAAACATGATAAAAGTCAGCAAAAAGCTGGTGAGTTCATAGGTTTAAATATTCAAACAATATTGGACCAATTAAGATATCATAAATTATTTCAAGCAGTTGTAAACATATTACACTAGCACTAAGTTCATGCAACCGAAGCTACGACAGTTATGTATGCAAAATGTAGTCACACTAATGGGGCCCATTGTGAGTGTTTATCCCGTTACACTCGATTCCGACATGATATACATTTCAACTTGACTCATGTATGGTCAACCGAACGGAGGAGTCACCCCCAATAGATCATTCGCTTCTAGCGAGAATGCCAGTTCATAACATAGGGCAAGTTTCGCTAGTTTAAGACTCGGTAAAGTGTAATTACGTTCAAATGTTTTGAAATGTTTAGGTTAATGTTGCTTGTGTAGGAGCAAGTGAGTTTCATGAAGTATTGGCTCTTGGAAGTGCATTGTGTAAGATATGAGGCAACTTTTGTTCATTGTTCTAGTTTAAGACGGATCATGTAGTGTTATTGAAAGTGTAATTACATATCAAATGTTTTGAAATGTTTAGGTTAATGTAAGGGTAACTTAATTAAATACATTTGCATTTGGGAAATTTAATGTATGAGAGTTATAAAAAAAGCTTCTATTACAAAAATATAATAAGTTAGAATATATATTTTTGTCAAAATCGGTATGTCGCGAGTGTGAATTTTTATTTATCCGAGGTGCCTAATCGTCAAAGGTTTTTAATAAATTCTATTAAGTTTGAATACTCGAAATAAAATTATAAGTACATGCCTAACATTTATACTTTCAACAACTTGGTTTATGAGTATGAAAATGTTTTATCTTTTTTTTAAGTAATACAAAATATTCATTTGTATTTGAACAAGTGAAACTCATTTTATTCAAACGATCATGTTTTCAAATTTGCTTAGCGTTTACATTTTTATTATTTACTTCGTGACTTGTGTTGGCAAGGTGTTAAAGATTTGAAGTATTAAACATAGGGCATTCCGCGTTAAATAATCATATACATATATGTAGTACAAGTTGTGTCGTCATGAATGAGCCAAGAAAAGAGTTGCGCCGCGGACATAATAGTCGGACGAGTCAAAGAAACTTGTCGCGAGATAGGTTAAGTAAGAAGCTTAACGACACATATACAACTACAAGTTTAGTTTATAAACCAGTTTGTCTTAAAACAAGTTATATATAAAATTTACAACTTTAGTGTTTATTTATGTGCTCGCTTTCAAAAAGATCCGAAGTTTTCTCATCTTGAAGCCGTCAAAATAATTTTTAGGTACATAAAAGGTACAACTTAATTGGGGTTGTGGTATCCAAAAGGAACGGGGGTAGAAACTATTGTATATGCAGATTATGACCATGCAGGTGATTATGTTGATCACAAAAGTACAAGTGGTGTTTTTATATTTATGGGATGTTGTTTAACATCGTGGTTCTCTAAGAAGCAAATAGCATTAGTCATCTCTACTACCGAAGCAGAATATGTGTCCTGTAGGCAAAGCATGCCAACAAGCACTATGGATTAAGCAAGCTCTTGTCGGCTACGACATCCGTCTAAGTGACATTTCCATCCTCTGCGAAAACAAAGGCGCCATCGACCTTAGCAAAAGTACAGTTTTGCACTCTCTCACCAAACATATAGAGATACGTCATCACTTCCTAAGAGACAATGTTCAAAAAGGAAACATTTATATTGAGAAAGTTTCTTCCGAGGACAACATTTCTGACATCCTCACCAAGCCATTGAAGCATGAACCATTCAACTTACTTTGTCTAGGTCTCGGTCTTATGGAACAATCGTCATAAACCTTAATTCTACAAGGTACATATTTCTAATTCCTCTTATGAGTCTAGGATCTCTATTTCACACAAATCACAAAATATATGCGGATTTATTTTAATACAAAAATATATAACTTTTTTTTCTTTCTTCTTCATCGTCAAATCGATTATTTCTAAATCCTCCCCATATCCGTCTTATCAAACAATTCTCATGTCTAGGACACTCATTTTTTTTCTTCTTTCATAGTTAATACAAATTAAAAACTTCTCTCGTGCATCATCTCATATGGCTCTTGAATGCTAAAGGGAATACATAACCAATATATATTTTTGGGTACATTCAAACGTAGCTACATTGAATAAGCAGTGTTCTGGTTGTCTCACGTGTGTGTGTGTGTGTGTGTGTATATATATATATATATACATACATATTTTACACTTCTATATTCATTTTTTTGGGTCGAGATAACCACAACTCTACATAGTTTTCATATAGGCACACACTAGTCCTATTGTGTTTTCTACAAAATCTGCAGTCTGTTTACATCAGATACCCGGATCCCTGCATTGACGCAGGCCGGATCCCTTTTGGGATGGATTCGTGGGATCCGGGTGGACATAAGGCAGTTTTATCACTACTTTCGTGTTTATAACTTGAAATTTCTTCTTAAGTCTATTTCTTTACTGAATATTTACTGAGTTTGAGTCTTAGTAGTTAAGTCTTGATAATTACTTGCATTCAATTCATATCTCATCATTAGATTATGGGTCATTTTTTGGTTTTAGCATTCATTGCAATGCATGATTTCCCTCTATAAATAAGGTCCTAAGATGCTTGCTTCTCCATCATCCTCTCCATCTCTAAATCTCAGTTTCTTCACTATCATGGCATCTAAAAGATCTTCAACATCTCCTAAAAACTATAAAAACCTAGTTCAAAACATTAACACACTCCAAAACATCACCAACACCCTTGAACACTACATTCAAAAAATTACCCATTCTCAAAGCTCAAACTTCATATTACCACCCTCCATTGTTCCTAGACCACCTAAGACTAGAAAAACCGCTAGGATTAACCCCACTTTCTTCCAACACATCATCTCCTCCAAAATACTTTTCTCCGCCAAACAACATAGCTCCACCACCATCTCCATAAAACTCACCATCAAGATCTCCTATAGCTAATCAAGCTACCTCACCCATCTCTCCTTCACTTACCACCTTAGAGGAACTTCTTAAGACACCAAAAGTAATTCCTCCACCACTATCTACTCCGCCACCCGCACTAACTCAAACATCTAAGTCCACACTTCCTCTACTATCAAACATAATGCCCAACGAGCTTGTCTTCTCTACACCCCCTACATCTCCATTCTCTTTCTTTGATAGTCTTGAAGATAGTCAACCTAGGAGCATCAATCTACCATCCTCAATCCTCGAGATAATGGATGAGGATACACCTTACCAACAATTCCACCACCTCTTCCGCATGAATCTACTTAGATCAATGAACCTCTACCACCTCTTTCACATCATCTCTTTTGCGAACATTGCCAAAGCTCCAGGCAACTCACCATTGAAATTAGGGACGAGATGCGATTCATTCTTAACCACATTCTAGATCGCATTTCCTTCATCAATCAACAAAACCTCTACTAATGGATATGCAAGCATCTAAGACTACTATTATACTTTTCTATTTTTTTTCCTTTGTTCTTTTCATTTTTTTTCTTGCTTTATTTAAAAGAACATATCCTTGTTCTTAGTTTTACAAATGTTTGTGGCCTAAATACCACTATATTTTTGTTATTTTATTACAAGGATTTGGTGTATTTACCTTGGCTTTCTCTCATCTCATTTCTCGTCTATAAGTCTTCTATACTTATATGCTCTTTTTTCTATATCTCTAACATCTTCTTATGTAAGTTTTCGACTTAATTTGCTTCTTAACGTCCTCATCTAGGGGGAGTAAACATCAAGGGGCATCATTGCATACGTATTACTTACATTATAGTTTCATTTACCTAATTTTTTTCTTCAAAACCATAGCTATTTTCCTTTCGACACTCTTTTTGTTTCGAAAAAAAGGGGGAGAAGAGAGTAAAAACTTATAATTTAAAGCTTACAAATTTTATCTTTCTCGTAAAATAATTTTATGTTTTGTCATCAACAAAAAGGGGAAGATTGTTAATACAAATAAACCGTAAAAACGTTTATTTATATTTTACGATCTTTCTATGTTTTATTGATAACAATCATAAAATCATTTTATAATAAATAAAATACGTAAGTTTTAAGCCAATAAGTTTTCTAACTACTTTCCTAAATAAATCATCAAATACAGTTTTATAAAACAAGTACAAGTTACTTACATTTTTATAAAATACATAGTAGATAAACATGTGAAGTTTTGGACCATCCATAAACCCAAAGTGCATACCCAAAGCCCATAGCCCATTGTATGACATCAATAATGGGTAAAACCCATGACCCATGACCCAAAGTCCATAACCCATGAGCCAAAGTCCATAACCCATGATCCAAGATGACTTTGACATCACCTATCCATGAATCATAACCCATAACCCAAAACCCGGTTTGTGACCCAAAATCCGAACTGGTATTACGAGTTAGCCGGATCCTTGGCTTAACACTGGCCGGATACCTTTGGGAAGGGATCGATTGGATCCCGGTGAACAGTGATCAGTTTGCCTATAAATAGTGATTCATTTCTTCCTTGTTTCTCACCCCCTCTAATATATCTTCTCTCCTACTGATATATCTCTCTAACCTCTGATCTATAAAGTTCATTCTTGTAGCTTTCTTTCTCTTGTGTTTCTCAAGGTACTTAGTACAAAGACGAGATCACGCCTTCTTGCATACGAGCCATTCTTCTCTCCAAGTTGCTCAGATTCTACATCACCTCAAGATTACTGAGTTGTTTCTTGTTGTTGATACTTCTTCTTGTATTTCTAAAGTTGTTGTGATAGTTGTGCTGTTGTGTTGGATTGGTTCTTCCGTGTAAAGAACTCGGTATTTAGCTTAGTATCGGAAAAAGTGTAAGCGACGTTGTGAGGTTTCTCCACTGGTTGAAGGAGTAGGACAAAGAAGGTGCTCTTATAGCCGAACCACTATAAATCATAGTGTCGCAATTCATCCCTTTTTATCTCTTTACTTTTATCGTACTTATTTCCTTCTATACCTCAACATCCAAAGATTTCACATACTATCGATCTAAAGTTTTACAAACTAAATTTAAATTAGTAAAAACTATTCAACCCTCCTTCTAGTTTTCCACAGCTTGTATCATTGATTTTTGTTGTTGAGATAACAAACCTTCTCCATCTCAATAAAGACAAAAAGGATTGCTTTGTTCGAAACCATCATTGAAGACAGTGAACAAGAAAATTTGAAATCGTTCAAAGATTCTTTACAAGGATTTGTAGATATCTTATCCTTGTTTATTTAGGTGAAACAAAGTTGGTATAATCTTTTTGATTGTTAAAGAAAAGATTGTTAGGTGAAGAGATTTGGATGGTCGCATTTTTAGAGAAAAACATGTTAATACAAATAAACCGTAAAAACGTTTATTAATATTTAGCGATCTCTTTGTGTTTTGTTGATAACAAATATAATGTTATCTTAAGTAAGATTTTAAGGATACATGTTATTTTTGTAAAGAATCTACATATAGTCATTTAATACAAATTGTTGTAATAAATCATTTGTTTTAATAGTTTATTAGGATGGGTAAAAACCACAACCCATGACCCATGGTATTAACCCATGATCCATTTGACTAGGTGCATTGCATCTATTAGATACATTGTATCTAATGAAATACCCATGGACCAACCCATAACCCATGACCCATGACCCATAACCAAAAAACCCATGGGCAAAGAGGAGCGTCCCACGGATCCCTGGTGTTACACTAGACGGATCCCTTAAGGGAGGGATCCGTGGGATCCGTGCAACGAAGGGCAAGTTTTGCCTATAAATAGAGAGCCATTTCTTCATTTCTCCTCACCCCTCTTCTTACTATCTCTCTCATATATTCTTACACTCTTCTAACAAAAGATTACTTGATCTAGAGAGTTGTTCTTCTATCTTCTATTGTGATTCTCATATAGGTCCTTCTCTAAGGCGAGATCACGAGCTTACTACAAGTCATCCAAGCAAGGGGTCCTTGATTGATTTGTTCCTCCACAAGATTTTGTAGCAAAGATCTTGTACTTGATATTTCACATATTTGTTGTGTAATAGTCGTGTTGGTTTGGTCCTCCGTGTTACGGACTCGGTATTTAGCTTTGTACCGGAAAAAGGTATAAGCAACGTTGTGAAGGCTTCTCCGCCAAGTTGAAGGAGTTTGTTGACATAGTGCTTGAACTCTCGAGTAGGTGACTCGGGGAGTGGAGTAGGGCAAGGAAGGTGTCCTTGTAACCGAACTACTATAAATCGGTTGTGTCATTTCTATCCCTTAGTTTACTTTATTTACTTGCATTACTCTTAGATCTATACTTATTCTTTATTCATACAATTTCACATAACATCGAATCTAAAGTTTTTAGAAACTAACTTAAAATAGGCAAAACTATTCAACCCCCCCTTCTAGTTTTCCACAATTGGCATCAAGAGCTAAGTTTATAAAAGTTTTAAAGTAAACCGTATTTTAAAAACTTTTCGATCACTATGGGTTCTTAAAATTACAAGGAAGGGCAATCCATGCAACAACCTCCACTACTTGAAACTAATGGTTTTATATATTGGAAAAATAGATTCGAAACATATGTTAAGTCTAAAGATATTGATCTTTGGTACATCATTGTTTAAGGCGATTTTGAAGCTACTGAAAAAGATGAAAATGAAATTTTAGTTAACATACCTCATGATAAACTCACCGATGAAATTAAGAAAAAGCTTTCTAAAAATAGTGAAGCTAAAATGGTTTTATATAATGCTTTATCCAAAAAGGAATTCTAAAGAATCTCCATGCTTAAAACCTCTAAAGAAATTTAGAATTCTTTAGTTGTAACTCAGCAAGGTAATCAACAAGTGAAAAACAATAAAATAGATTTATTTGTTCAATAATATGAACAGTTTTCAATATCGGATGAGGAAACTATAGATCATTCTTTTGCTAACTTTAATACTATAATTACATCTTTACAAACACTTGATGAATGTTTCTCTAGCCGTAACCATGCTAGGAAATATCTAAGGGCACTTCCATCCAAGTGGAGATCTAAGGTGACGGCAATCGAAGAATCAAAAGGCTTGACAATCCTCACTCTTGATGAACTCATAGGCAACTTAAAGGTCTATGAGCTTGTCCTTGCTAAAGATTCTGAAGCCTCAAAAGTGAAAGAGAAGCACAAATCTCTTGCCCTTAAAGCCAAGAAAGTCTCAGCGATGAAGATGACTCTCTTGGATAATGATGACGAGGAGTATGCCATGGTGGTAAGGGACTTCAAAAGTTCTTTAGAAGGAAGGAAGATAAGTCAAACAACCATATGACAACAAGAAAGAATTCCGGAAAAGCAAAGAGGACGAGAAGCCAAGGGATGATCGCGCTTGCTTTAAATGTGGTGACCCGAACCACTTTATTAGTAAGTGTCCCAAACGCGATGATCAAAAGGAATTTGTGAGCGGTTCGTGGGGAATGAGCGAGGAGGAGGATGAAGAAATTTGTCTAATGGCAAATGACGAGGTATGTCACGAATACTATAGTAGCTCATCTTTAGATGATGATTCATTGTATAATGAATATGATAAACTTTGCAAAATTAGTTTAAAAGTAATCAACAAAAATAAGTTTTTGAAAAATCAAAACCAACGTTTAGAAAAGGAAGTCATAGATCTAAAGGCAAAATTAAAACGTCTAGAAAAGGGGAAGATAGCAAGTGGCGAATGTGAACTTTGCATTCAACTTCAAACACTAGTTGATCATCTAGACTCTAAGATTTCTAGAATGAACACTAAAACCTTAGATATGATATTGGATAGTGTTAAAACAGGAAATAATCAAAAAGTTCTAGGTTTTCAGGAACTTAATGCGTCAACTAGTGAAAACAAAGAAACACAATTCGTAAAGGCACTAGAAAAACAAACCACTGTAGTCACGGATACCACAAACGAGGAACCGGCTAGTATACGACTGTGGATCCGTGGGTCTCAAGCAAACAAATGGTAATAATGTAGCTTCATATTCTAGAACTGATTTTGTTATTGTTAATAAGAAGAAACCAACTCATGTTACCATTAGACAACCACCTCCAAGATATAATCAAAGCTTTATAAGAAACAAAGGTCCATCATTTTCAAAACCAAACACATCTAGGAGACCTAATAATGTTTATCCAAGAAGTAACCATCAAATGGGATGGAATCCAAATATGCAAAATGGTTTTCCATTTCAAAACCTTGCACCATGGAACGCATATTCACCTTATCCATACATGTCTAACATGAATGGAATGTTTAACACTAATGGACCCATGAACAAATGGGGACCAAACTTTTGAGTTAATTGTTTTCTTTGGTGTGCTTAAAGGTCGACCTAGATCCGGATGAGTGGATCAAGGATAGCGGGTGCACGAGGCACATGACCGGCAATAAAGATTTATTCTCCACATATGAATCCTTCAATGGAGGAAATGTGGTATTTGGAAATAGCAAAAGCAAAAGCATCGGTAAAGGTACAATTTCTAACAAATCTCTAACCATTAACGATGTGTGTCACATAGAAAACCTAAACTTTAAGCTCTTAAGTATAGGACAAATATGTGATAAAAAGTAGTGTGCTTAAAGGTCGACCTAGATCCGGATGAGTGGATCAAGGATAGCGGGTGCACGAGACACATGACCGGCAATAAAGATTTATTCTCCACATATGAATCCTTCAATGGAGGAAATGTTGTATTTGGAAATAGCAAAAGCAAAATCATCGGTAAATGTACGATTTCTAACAAATCTCTAACCATTAACGATGTGTGTCACGTAGAAAACCTAAACTTTAACCTCTTGAGTATAGGACAAATATGTGATAAAAAGTGCAACGTACTTTTTAACGAAACCGGTAGTAAGATATTAAAAAACGGTATCACCATAGGTAGAGGAATTAGGAAACATGGAGTCTATGTCATTAAAATTGGTAATGAACCTAAAGACAAACTTTGTCTTACTTCTATGGATGATACTTCGACCTTATGGCATCGAAGATTGGGTCAGAGATCTACCTAAATTAAAATATGAACATCACTTTTGTGATGCTTGTAACGTAGGGAAACAAGTCCACTCTAGTCACAAAGCTAAAAAGATGGTGTCTACAACTAAGTGTCTAGAGTTACTACACATGGATTTATTTGGTCCATCCACTATCCAAAGTTATGGAGGCAACTACTACACTTTGGTTATAGTGGATGATTACTCTAGGTACACATGGACTAAATTCTTAAAGAACAAAACTGAAACGTTCAACTACTTTGAAATATTAAGTAAGAAAATCCAAAGACAACTAGGAAGTCCTATAGTGTCTATTAGAACGGATCATGGTAGGGAATTCGATAATGAAGTGCAATTTGGATCCTTTTGTGACGCTAATGGTATTACTCACAACTTCTCGGCTCCTCGCACTCCACAATCGAATGGGGTAGTTGAAAGAAAGAATAGAACCCTACAAGAAATAAGTCGCACCATGCTAAATGAGCAATCCATATCTCAAAAGTTTTGGTGCAATGCCATTGATACCTCAACGTACATACTTAATAGAGTCTTAATTAGACCATTTCTAGGAAAAACTCCATATGAGTTACTTCGAGGCAAAAAGCCTACGTTAGATCACTTTAGAGTCTTTGGTAGCAAATGTTTTCTACTTAACACTAAAGATTACGTTACAAAATTTGATCCTAAATCAACCGAAGGTATTTTTTTAGGTTACTCTCCTAATAGCAAAGCTTACGTCATATTAAATAAAAAAACAATGAAGGTAGAAGAGTCATTAAACGTAAAATTTGATGAAAGTCCACCCAAACCTACTCCACCTCTTGTCGATGACGAGATTGTCGAAAGTGAAGCTATTGTAATAAAGAAAAAGATAAACGAAGAAGAAGAACCTTTAAATGATGAAATCATAAATATTAAAGAGTCCAAAGATCACCCCGTAGATAAGGTCATAGGAAAGCTAAATGAAAGAACCTTAAGGTCTCAAGTTCAAAACCAAAGTAGCTTGTTTTGTTTTGTCTCAACCATAGAACCTAAGAATACACAAGAAGCCATAAAAGATGAAAGTTGGGTAATGGCTATGCAAGAAGAGTTAAATCAATTTGTTTCTAATGATGTTTGGACACGCGTCCCCCCACCTAGTAATCAAACCATAATAGGAACCAAATGGGTATATAAAAACAAGTTAGATGAAAACAATATAGTGTCTAGAAACAAAGCTAGACTCGTTGCCCAAAGGTATAATCAACAAGAAGGAATAGAATTTGATGAGACCTATGCCCCCGTGGCTAGATTAGAGTCTATAAGAATACTTCTTGTTTATGCTTGTGCTAATGATCTTAAGCTTTATCAAATGGATGTCAAAAGTGCTTTTCTAAATGGTCTTATTAATGAAGAAGTATATGTAGCTAAACCTCCGGGCTTCATCGATTTTGAAAAACCTAAACATGTGTATAAGCTAAAGAAAGCCCTTTACGGTCTTAAACAAGCTCCAAAAGCTTGGTATGATAGACTCAAGTTATTTTTAATCAAACACAACTACACCATGGGCTTAGTTGATAAAACACTTTTTACTAAGAAAAGAGAGTCACATATAATCATTGTTCAAATATATGTAGATGATATTATACTCGGATCTACTTGTCAAGACATGTGTGATGATTTCTCTAAAATCATGCATGACGAGTTCGAGATGAGTATGATGGGAGAACTTAGTTTCTTTCTTGGTCTACAAATCAAACAAGTAGAAGATGGTATCTTCTTTAATCAATCTAAATACATTAAGGAGATGTTAAAGAAATTCGGTTTAGAAGAGTCAAAACCAATTAGGACACCAATGTCATCCGACACTAAACTCACAAAAGATGAAGAAGGCGAATCTGTTGATAACACAAAATATCGTGGCATGATTGGTAGTCTTCTCTACCTCACGGCTAGTCGGCCGGATATCATGTTTAGTGTTTGTCTATGTGCTAGGTTTTAAGAAGATCCTAAAACATCACATCTAGAAGCATTTAAAAGGATATTTAGATACATTAAAGGTACAACTCAATTAGGATTGTGGTATCCTAAGGGTACTTGAGTAGAAACAATTGTATATGCAGATTCTGACAATGCAGGTGATTATGTTGACCGAAAAAGTACAAGTGGGGTATGTACTTTTATGGGATGTTTTTTAACATCTTGGTTCTCAAAGAAGCAAACGACATTGGCTATATCAACAACCGAAGCCGAATATGTCTCCACCGGCAAAGCATGACAACAAGCACTATGGATGAAACAAGCGTTAGTTGACAACGACATTCATCTAAGTGACATAGCCATTCTATGTGACAACAAAGGTGCCATCGATTTAAGCAAGAATCCGGTATTGCATTCTCGCACAAAGCATATAGAGATTCGTCATCACTTCTTAAGAGACAATGTTCAAAATGGGAACATCTCTATTGAGAAGGTAGCATCCGAAGACAAAATAGCCGACGTCCTCACCAAACCCTTGAAGCGGGAACAATTCAACCTACTTCGTCTTGGTCTTGGTCTCATGGAACAATCGTCGTAATTAGCTTTTAAACTCTACATGGTATGTAAACACTAGCCTTCTTCTTGCTGATTCTAGGATCTCTATTTCACGCACAAACTCACAAGCAATACGAGAATTTTCAAAACCCAAGATAAGTTTTACTTATAATTCATGGTTTTCTCTTAGTTTTAAAGATAAGTACCTTTTGCAAACACGTAATTGCATACATTTTTTTGTCTCTTTCAAAGAATAAACGGTTTATTCGCACATAGAAACCTCTTTTCAAAATGTTTTCTAAAAGGATACCTCTTCCCGTATCACTTTCATAAAAGCCATTTCTCACGTCTAGGACAAATCACTTTTTCATTATTAATACAAAGTAAAAACCCGTTTTCATTGCATCTCATGTCTTTTGAATGCTAAAGAGAACACATAACTAATATGTGCTTTCGGGTACATTCATTTAAGCAACAATAAATTTGGAGCACTCGGGTTATCTCACATAATAGTGTGCTTTTTCACTTCTAGTTTATTTTTCTTTTCTTTTTAGGAGTCGAGATAACCGCAACTCTAAATGGTTTACATATAGGCACACACACAAATGTTTCCAAAAGGAAAATTTTTAGTCTGCTGAATCACCGAGACCACGGATCCGAGCCTTAATTTGGACGGATCCTCGAGGAAGGATCCGTGGGATCCGTGAGACAGAAGCTAATTTTATATTCTATTTTTCTCACTTTGGATGAAAACTTCAATAGTTTCATCATTTCTTTTATTTTTTTTGGAGTATGTTATTTAATGCTTGTGTTCTCATGATCACATGCCTTAAATTCATGTCTAATCATTATATTTTAATCCACATTTTGGGTCAAGCATTCATTACAATGCATTATTTTTCTATAAATAAGATTCCCAAAATGCTTGCATATTCATCACATCTCAACTTCACATCATCATGTCATCCAAAAGAACCTCCAACATAGATGAATTACCTAGTGCAAACAACCCCTTTCAAGAAATCCAAAACTTTGTCCTCCCACCTTCCAAGATACCACCACCCAAATCTAGAAAAACCGCACGGATTAGCATCCGGCCTTGTTGCTTAGCAAATCCATCTTCAAATGATTCATCACCAACCACTCATTCACCACAAGATGCTTCCATTATAGCACCTCATTCATCACCAACAAGTACACCAACTTCATCACCCATCAAATCACCACCTAAGGTCACTCTTTTGGAACTCCTTAAGACTCCAACAAGATCTCAACAAACAAAACAAAAAGAACTAGTCTTTTTGACAACTCCCACTTCTCCAAACACAATTCTCAAAGACCTTGAAACCTCACCACCTTGAGCTCCCATTGTGTTACAAGAACATCTAGGTTCTTTTCCACCACCACTTCCAAACATTCCGGATTTTGATCCACTTTTTCCATCTTTTCCACCACAACTTCCGCATCTCACAAATCAAAGTCACCCGGAAAATTTCCGCACTCATTACCCACATCACTTACATTGTGAACATTGCCAATCCACTAGGGATATTGCAATATAGATTAGGGAAGAAATGCGAGTCATACTTAACCTCATCCTTGATCGCATCAACATCATTACTCATCAAAACTTCCATCCATAACCTTATGCAAGCATGGAAGGAATCATTTTTATTACTTTTAGTATTTTTCTTTTGAGTCATTTTTCAAGAACAAGTCTTGTTCTTACTTTTACATGCTTGTATGTGGCATAAGAACCACTACATTTTGTTGTTTTATTATAAGGCCTTGTTTACATACCTTGGCTCCCAATCTTGATTCTGGTCAATCACAAGATTATTTATGCATGTTACTACTAACCCTTTCTTTGTAGGATTTTTTTTCTCACTTGACCCCCCATTCTAGGGGGAGATACCGTCAAGGGGGAGTCAGCGATACATGGACTATTTTTTCACATTTTATTTCTTCGTTGGGGTAACTTTTTGTTTTGACAAAAAGAGGGAGAAGAAGTAAAACTTAGGCTTTCAAAACATACATCTAATCTTAAGTTTTACTCATCATAACATTATGTTTTGTCATCAACAAAAAGGGGGAGATTGTTAATACAAATAAACCGTAAAAACGTTTATTAATATTTAGCGATCTCTTTGTGTTTTGTTGATAACAAATATAATGTTATCATAAGTAAGATTTTAAGGATACATGTTATTTTTGTAAAGCATCTACATATAGTCATTTAATACAAATTGTTATAATAAATCATTTGTTGTAATAGTTTATTAGGATGGGTAAAAACCACAACCATGACACATGGTATTAACCCATGATCCATTTGACTAGGTGCATTGCATCTATTAGATACATTGTATCTAATGAAATACCCATGGACCAACCCATAACCCATGACCCATGACCCATAACCAAAAAACCCATGGGCAAAGAGGAGCGTCCCACGGATCCACAGTGTTACACTAGATGGATCCCAAGGGAGGATCCGTGCAGCAATGTGCAAGTTTTTGCCTATAAATAGAGAGCCATTTCTTCATTTCTCTTCACCCCTCTTCTTACTAACTCTCTCATATATTCTTACACTCTTCTAACAAAAGATCACTTGATCTAGAGAGTTGTTCTTCTATCTTCTATTGTGATTCTCATATAGGTCCTTCTTTAAGGCGAGATCACGAGCTTACTACAAGTCATCCAAGCAAGGGGTCATTGATTGATTTGTTCCTCCATAAGATTTCTGTAGCAAAGATCTTGTACTTGATATTTCACATATTTGTTGTGTAATAGTCGTGTTGGTTTGGTCCTCCGTGTTACGGACTCGGTATTTAGCTTTGTCTAGGAAAAGGTGTAAGCAACGTTGTGAAGGCTTCTCCGCCAAGTTGAAGGAGTTTGTTGACATAGTGCTTGAACTCTCGAGTAGGTGACTCGGGAGTGGAGTAGAGGCAAGGAAGGTGTCTTTGTAACCGAACCACTATCGTCGGTTGTGTCATTTCTATCCCTTACTTTACTTTATTTACTTGCATTACTCTTAGATCTATACTTTATTTTCATCCATACGATTTCACATAACATCGAATCTAAAGTTTTTAGAAACTAACTTAAAATCGGCAAAACTATTCAACCCCCATTCTAGTTTTCCACAAAACAAAGAAGAGGAATGCGTTTAGTTTGTGAAAAAAGGTAAATGTGTAGTAGTTTTGGGTTTAAGGCATCAAGTAATTTTTAGTTTAAAGTAGTATTGTGGGTTGGACTAATACTAACAATTTGGATACAACAAAGACAAGTGGGCCATATTTGTTTTGCCAAGTCCTAACAAAGAAACATAAAACACCGAATTTTTGTCACATAATTTGGACCAAAGTTTGGTTATATGTAGATTAAGAGGTGTATATTTTATATCAGATAAATATAATGAAATCCTATTGTACACTATGTGCGACGTATCGCATGAGTATCTACAATTTGTATATTACTAATTAGTTTGATATTGCTTTAAGTTACTCAAACCTTAAATTATCATTTTCTATAATGTCGTTGTAGGGAAAACATAAATTAAAAATATTTTTCGCCAAAAATTATGTTACAGAGTATCCGCCGCTGCAATGGGCGGGGGTATCCTGCTATCTAGACAAAAGAACAAAATCTTTAAGAAGCAAAAAGTAAAACATCCAAACCAAAGGACTATAACCAAAGTTTAAGCAAGAAAGAAGGGACCAATTTGCAAGTAATTCAAAAATACATGATGAAATTAGTATATATTAAAAGAAGCAAAAAGTTTAATGAAATCCAAACCAAAGGACTATAACCAAAGTTTAAGCTTGCAAAGAAATTTGAGGTTTAAAGGGACCAAACATTAAATGCAAGTTTCATAATTCAAACACCCATGTCATGTTCAAAATTAATCCTACATGACGAATTCGTTAAATACTAAAAAAACAGTACACTAGAGTAGCGGTTAAAGAACAGGGACAGAATCGTCAGAAAATTTGAAATCTAAAAAACTTTAAAAATTTGACAGCTTGTTTCCGTCCCCATTGTTAGGCCACTGCTTCCTCTCAAAACCCCCCTTCACTTGTATTTCTAGAGAGAGAACCATAACATTACATTACATTTTATCTTTTTATTCCAGTCCGAGATCATGTCGAGCAATTATTTCGGCGTTTTCGTGTCAGATCCATGGCTACAAAATCAATTCACACAAGTCGAGCTTCGTACTTTAAAATCACATGTAAGTATATATTCTCCGCATTTCTATGTCTCAAAATAACTGTCTACTTCAACCAGTTAAAAAATAGCACTATAATGTTTGTACTCTTCTTACAATAATTTTAGTTAGCTGTTTTGATTCCTTGAATATTTGTTTTGTAAGATATTGATGTGATGTTTTTATTTTGATTAGTTTTTGACTATGAGGAGAGACACTGGAAGCCTAACGCTAGCTGATTTACCGTCGAAAATGTCGAAACTGAAAAACGTTGGGGAGAATCTTACGGAAGAAGAACGAGTCGCGTTTCTTCATGATTCGTATCAGAATTTAGCTGATGAAGTTGATTTCGAGCTTTTCTCAGGGTGAATAATTAATTACACAAACCTTATTCAAATTACTTTTAGTCCAGATCAGATTATGTTTCATTGATAGATCTATGTTGTTGTTCATTTAAAATTTTTAGAGGTTTGATATTTTGTTTTTAATTAATAATATCATGAATTTGAATATGTGAGTATTATTAAATGAACACAAAAGTAGGAATACTAGTAAAGCAATTAAACAACTCTCACGTGAATAAATGGACTTTACAGTTGAATTAAACTTATTCTTTCATATTTACTTTGATACTATATATTTTTAAGTTTTTTGTAAATACTGATCAAAATTTGAATTAAAAGTGTTGTTATTATTATTATTTTTTTTTTCTCAATGTTTAGCTTATTCGAAAATGGTAATTATGGTATCTTTTAAGTATGTACTTGATGTGATGATAGGTCTACTTGAATTTACAAGCCCATGCGACTTCGAGGATGGGAAAGGGTGCTAAAAACTCGTCAGCGTTTCTCAAATCGCCCACATCTACTTTACTTCACACGATTAGTGAATCCGAGAAGGCTTCCTATGTTGGACACATAAATAATTATCTTGGAGAAGATAGCTTTTTGAAGAAGTTTCTTCCTATTGACCCTTCAACGAATGATCTGTTTGAGCTTGCAAAAGATGGAGTTCTTATCTGGTGATGTTTAACGAATGATTGTTTGAGATGGCGATTGATGGGGTGTTGTTCCATTGGTCTTGCTAACGAAAATTTTGTTGTTGTGTTTGATGCAGTAAGCTTATAAATGTGGCAGTCCCGGGGACGATTGATGAAAGAGCGATTAATACTAAGACGGTTCTGAATCCATGGGAGAGAAATGAGAATCATACGCTGTGCCTTAACTCTGCCAAGGCAATTGGATGTACTGTGGTTAACATTGGAACACAGGACTTCATTGAAGGAAGGGTGAGTAGTATGCTCATTGGGTGTTTTCATTCATACAGTATTTATTTCGGTTATTTTCACATTTTATCTTCTATGTTGCTTACATGATGATGTCATTAGTGGGTTAAATCACGAAATCAGACTATTAAGTTTTGACCATGGAAGCGTGCTTCTACAATCTTCCAGTTAACTTGACTAAACTAACTATTATTAATAGTATTGTGTATTAAGATCAACCGTTTCTTTTGTTTCAGAGGCATCTTGTGCTTGGAGTGATATCACAAATTATAAAGGTGAGTTCAGTTCATCACCAACTTGCCAAGTACTTTGTGCTTTTGGGATAATATATATAATCGGGGAGATATAGTTGAAACTCTTTACATTAACGCACTAAAAAGAAAACTACATGCATTAATTTTTTGAAATTTTGAATGTTAAACATTTGTAATATTTTCCCTACAGATACAATTATTGGCAGACCTCGATTTAAAGAAGACTCCTCAATTGGTTGAATTGGTTGGTGATAACCAGGTAATGGAGCGTTCTTTCACATAACTACTTAAGGATGTGCCTCTTTCAATAGACTCCTCCATTGGTTATAAAATACGAGATTTCTAAGTTACCATGGAAATCGTTGATTTCATGTTTGAACAGCGGTGATATGTAAATGTGCAGTAAATGAGTCTGATACCTTTGTAATTCTTTTCTATTAATGCTATCAGGATGTGGAGGAGCTTATGAGTCTACCACCCGAGAAGATTCTGCTTCGATGGATGAACTTTCATCTAAGGAAGACAGATTACAATAAAACAGTGACAAATTTCTCATCTGATGTAAAGGTACACGACAGTGTTCCCCATGGTCTTTAGTGACCTTTATTGATCTATATTGCTTTGCGAATCTACTTTGAGATTTACATTTTCTGAATGAAAATACGGCTGGTAGTGAGTTTATACATCTTTTGTGTAGGATGGAGAGGCTTATGCTTACCTCTTAAATGTTCTTGCTCCCGAGCATAGTAACCCGTCAACCTTGGTCGTCAGAGATCATTTAAAAAGAGCAACATTAGTTCTTGAACATGCTGATAGGATGGGTTGTAAGAGATACTTGACAGCAAAAGACATTGTAGAAGGTTCTCCCAACCTTAACCTTGCTTTTGTGGCTCATATATTCCAGCACAGGTATCTTTTTCCTAAACTGTTGTCCCTTCGTACAAAACAGAACCATAATGTGTGGATTCACACAAAATCAAATCCACAAGCTCATTTCCCAATAGCTGAACTATAATTCTGCTTTTAAAACAAGTGACTGACATTTGCAGGAATGGACTATCAACCCCAGAAAAACCAGTTTCCTTCCTTGAAATTTCCCCAGACGAAGCGCAAATTACCAGAGAAGAAAGTGCTTTTCGATTCTGGATAAATAGTCTTGGAGTTGCAACATATATAAACAATGTCTTTGAAGATGTCAGAAATGGGTGAGTAAATGTTAATATTCAGGGATCTCTATTACACTCAGTCTAAAGTTTAATATCATAGTTGATGAGTTTAGTACTTGTGTTATATTTTCTAGTTATGAATAACGTTAACATTTATCCAAACTTTCTGCTCACAAGGTGGGTACTATTGGAGGCACTTGACAAGGTGTCACCAGGAATTGTCAACTGGAAAATTGCAAATAAGCCTCCGATTAAGATGCCATTCAGAAAAGTTGAAAACTGTAACCAAGTTGTTAAAATTGGGAAACAGTTGAAGTTTTCATTAGTCAATATTGCTGGAAATGATATTGTTCAGGGGAACAAAAAGCTAATATTGGGTAAGTTCTCTGCCTTCCGTGTTCTTTTAAGTTCAACGTGAGTGCAGGTCAATTTGTTTATCTGTCTGACTGTCTCTGATGAAATTTTGTAATATTCCTTCGTTCCAGCATATTTATGGCAATTGATGCGATTCAACATGCTACAGCTTCTAAAGTACTTGAGATCTTATTCAACCGGGAAGGAATTCACTGATGCTGATATTTTAGACTGGGCTAACACCAAAGTACGGAGCACAGGAAGCCAAACTTGTATGAAGAGTTTCAAGGTATCATGGTTTCAGATATTTCCTTATGCAATTTTTAAAATTGTATCATTTACGCTTATTTTCCGTTTGTATATGTAAACATTATGTGCATGATTGTTACATGTGTAGCTAATATTATTGATTTGGTTTTGCAGGACAAGGGTCTATCAGATGGCATATTTTTCCTTGAACTACTTAGCGCTGTGCAGCCTCGGGTGGTTAATTGGCGCCTCGTTACCAAAGGACAAACTGGTATGCTTTTTATCATCTTTTTATTTATTTATTTATTTATTTTTATTTATTTATTTTTTGTTTGTATACTAGATTTGAAATAACTTGCAAACGTGGTAATGTCTTTGTTTGAATATCTATATGTATATTGAGATATTAGAATCTGAGAGAAAAATAAATGGATCTATAGAACTCTTCACACAGTTATTGGTTTTAACCATCTGACTAATTCTGCTTCCAGAAGAGGAGAAACAAATGAATGCTACATACATCATTAGTATTGCCAGGAAAATCGGCTGTTCAATATTTTTGCTACCTGAAGACATAATTGAGGTATGATAGAGTCTCTTTTCACAAAATGCAATCTTTTCGTTCTTGAAGTTTACTTAAAGCGGGTTTATGACGTAATATCTCAGGTAAACCAGAAGATGATCCTGATATTAACAGCAAGCATTATGTATTGGTTCTTCAAACAACCAATGGAAGATCAAAGACCATGTGGATCATCAGACAGCGATAGTGGTAATCAGCTCGAGACGAGCTCAACCTCCACATCAGATGACACTGAGTCCGAATCATCAACAGACTGATGAGATTGGCAAACAGATAAGTTTTCAGTTTGAAGATTTCATGTAGAGTACTTAAAGTTCATTTATGTATCTTTTTTTTTTTTTTTTTTGCTGCACTAAATTTTTGTATCAAGATAAGAGAAACCAAGTGCAGATTTGCTAAAGCAAAGCTATTGGTGTATATAGTTACAGAATTGTATTTGGATTGATGGAAACTGTAAAATGTTTCCCTTTCTTTAGTTGCATAATACATTACATTTGTTGTTATTTGCTTCTTTAGATGATCTTTTCACTTTAAATTTCCCAAATGAATGATGAACTTGTGAAATTCTTTTTAAAATGTGAATGCAAAACAACGTGCTTTGAACAAGTTATAACTCTTATGCTATTGTGATTTTGAACAGTTTACAAAATTATAGATGAAAAGACACAATTCCTTTCACCTTTCTTGGTCTACAATTCTAATATTCTACAATTTTACGAATGTTATATGCATTTGAATTTCCTCTGGCTCATTCCGAAAAGCAATGTGCAAAAGGTAATTTGTATGGTATACAACTGAGGTGTTCATTTCAAACAATTTTAGATTGGTCCTATGCGCGCCCACTATCAGTTTTGCGTAAGCTTTATTTTATCAAACTACTTGTCAAACATACTTATCATCGGCCCTATGTTCGCCACAAACAGCTGATATATCATGTATTTGGAGACCTTTTGTGCCTTAAAACCCTACATGTGCTTTATCTTGAATAATTGCTACTCACTTTCCGAACGATTATTGGACATAAAGTCACAAGGTATAACTCATATTTATAATGAACTCTCTATATTTGAATTGTAATATACAAGTGCGTGTTAAAAGCTATGAGTCAAGAACAGAGCCTAAACCAAGAAGCCAAAAAAGAAACGATCAACTTTTCATGTGGTCCAAAGAAGAGAGGGGTGTGAATTGGTCGAGAGGTCTTTTTATTAGAAGGCTCTTGAAAATCGATATTTGTTAACCAACAGGCAAATATCTATCTGGTCCACCATGTGTTCTGTTTCCAAACACATACATGTGCGATTATTAAGAGATTACACCGTCTGTGACTGTTAATACAATATTTGGTTTATATGGAACATCAAACATTTATTAGTTAACCTAAAAGTGATATCGACTACTGTTATAAAACTACAAACCCAAAATATACTGAAATGGAATAAATGCGTTACAAGGTTATATAGCGAGATAATCTGGTGTAAGGTAAAGAGAGGCTATATCTTTTTAAGTTTGCAGACAAGTATTGTGAATTTGTGAAGTTAGGCATCCAAGCATTAATGTTTATGTTCATGATATAAAGGATTTATACAAACCGGTTTCTTCACGCCTTTGTAAGCAATTGTCAACACTAATATACACAATATGTAACTAACATATTTGGTTTTAAAGAAAAAAAAAACTATATCTATTGTCACGACCCGCCTGCTCGATAGAGTCATTTTTCGAGGTTGGTTGGGATTCCGGATTATTCTACACTTGCTTAGAAGACTCTATGGAATTCTATAAAAGTTGTAAGAAGGTTTTGGAAGCCCTTGAAAGGATTTAGAAGTCCTTAGAAGCTCTAGAAGCTTTCTTCCACGGAAGGTTGTATAACCCTCTCATAGAAGGTTGTAGAACCTTGTAGTGTATAAATAGTTGTAGTATATATATAGAAGCATCCTCATTTATTTGAGGAAGTCATCTCTAAAATCACTTGTAATCTCTTGTAAAGTTCTCTCAAGTAATACAAAGTATTTCCCATTCAACTTGTTCCTTTCTTTAGAGCTTTCTTAGTTGTCTAGATCGTCCGTGTTCAAGCAAGGCTGACTTAGTCGAGACTAAGTGCCGGATGGAAGAACCTTGTAGAGACAAGTCCGTGACAAGTGGTATCAAAGACATGTTGATTCAAAGAGATGGCGAACGCAGGTGACAAGAATGTGGGTGGTGGAAGTGGTGTTGTGATTGATGAGAACCGTGGTCGAGAAGAGTCTCGCCAAGGAGACAAGAGGAGTAGAGGTGTGATGAGTATCTAAATACTCATCATTTTATTCCATTTAAACTGCAAAACATTTAAAAACACTCGAAATACTTCAAAATCTGAAAATATGCTTGGATTGTATTTTATTTGTTGCGGTACAAAAGGATTGAAAGCAGAGCAAAACGAGCAAAATGAGCCGAAATCGGAAAAGTCTTGAGAAGGCGGTCTTGGGATGTGATTTTCTCGATCGTTGATCAATTGAAGACCGGACACGTTTTTAGAGTGGGTTTGGGAAAAGCTGTCTTAAAACCTTCCCGAAACACAAAATTACCAAATTACTCTCTCCGGCACCCAAAATGACCAATTGACCTACCCTTCCCCATTGACCTTTCCCACTTTTCTTAACCTCCTTTACCTTTCTTCCTTATCCAAAAACCAAACAGAAAAAATAAAAACCGAAACATTCACCCTTTTATTCAAATCATCACAACCAAGAACACTCGATCCCTAAACCTCTATTACCCAGGTTATCCCAACTCCCAAACCACTTCCTTTTCCCCTCCTCCCGAGGTCCAAGCGGCAATCCATGGGCATAAAGCATCCACTAATGGCTCGAGATGACTTCAAAATTGGTACCTAACGGTTGGATGGTGGAATCATCTCAAAAAAGCACACAAGGAATCTTTTCTTGGTTTCTCTCACGGAAGAAACACAAGAGATGAAGACCCTTTTAGTTGTAGTATAAAAAGAATCATGTATGCCATTGATAAAGCGGTCTAGAATCGATTTCTAGTCCCATTTTTATTTCTTGTCATTTAAATTCAATTGTACTCCTTTATTTTCAATGCAATCTTAGTTTATTTGTCAATCCCATTTTTCGATTCTGTGAGTTCTTAAATTCCTTACATGTTCTTGAGCTTTGTTATTTGTGTTTTAAAATTGTTTGTTAAATAATTGTTTAAGTGAAGTGGAGCTTTTTGGTTAAAAGTCTCATAGAAATCTCTTTGAAACTGTTTTTCTCAAGTTTTCTGTCCAAGACACTGTTTGGAATTAGCTTTTTTGTGGGTCATAATCTCTTTTGGACCATTCTTGAGGTTGAAATAGGTCGCATTCAAGTGCAAATCAAATTGTTGTTTATCGTTAGTTTTCATTTGTTAAATTTGGCTTGGATAGTTTTTTAGTCTAATTTTCTTCTGTCTTCTGTCATCATAACGAGTCCATGGACCCTTGTTTTAGTTTAGATTGAGGGTGTTAGAATTAGAATTAGGATCCCATTTTATGTATGCATTCGGTTCATAGATAGTTCGTGGTATGTAGTAGCTTATCTTTTAACTTAGTGCTTAGTTAGTAGCTTATTTAGACCTCTAAAACTGCTGTCCAAATGCCTTTCTGCCCTGTTCCCCAATGAGCCACCATGATGTGACTTTTCACCCATTTTTAAGTACTTATCAGGTTTTCCATTTAGCTTATTTAGATTTTCTCGATTGCTTTTAGTGTATTTAGCTTAGGTTAGTTTTCATTGTTGCTTATTAGGTGCTTAATTTTACTTGCTTATTTTCCATTGTCTACTTTAGCTTTAGGATTCCCTAGTATAGATTTCATTGCCAACTTGCTTATTCCCCATTGAAATTGCTTTTTCTCTGTTCTCCTTTTAGCTTATCATAGTTATCTAGCTTAGGCGTTGCCTTATTTGATCCTCTAGTTGCTTTTCTTGCTTATTTTGTGCTTAAAAGCGAAAATGTGTGTTTGGGTTTGCTACATCTCTCGATGGGAATAAGTCATCCCAACGACTTATTTACGGGTTTTAAAAGAAAAAAATGTTCACAAAGTAGGCTTATCTTGATTGTAATTTTAATGTCCAAAAGCAAAAATTTCAATAAAAAAAAAATATATAAGAGCAAAAAGGGTAGAAGCCAGGATTCGAACCTGTGACCTCTACCCTCCCACGACCACAACCACACACACAATAACCAGGCGCCCTTGGGACTTGTCTCGTGATATGTTGCACAATTAATGTACTTAACCTTGGTTTTCCTTTATTAGCTTATTTTATTGTTAGCTTATAATGGCTTATCTCGATAAGTATTGACCCCATTTATTTTCTTAGGTGCATTATCATAAAGTAGTGTTCATAAAATTTTCAGAATTTTCCAAAAAGTTTTACTATTTTTAAAGCATTTAATTAGTTAAATTAGTTTTTAATTTGAAGAAAATAAAATAAAAGTCGAAAAAATACCCGGCTTTTTCCTAAAATTATTGTTAGTCATTTAGAATGTAGGAAAATTAGTTTTGCACTCGTAGCCCTTAAATTGCAAAATTTTCACGTTTATGGCTCGGGTGTGTTCTCGGTTTTTTGCGTTTTAGTATTTTTGCACCCTAGGATGTAGTTTAGCGTCGTTTTATTGTTTCTTAGGATTATTAGTAGTCTATTTAGAGTTTACTTAGTTTTACATGCTTCATTTTCATTCTTGTTCTTTATTTTGTAGAATCGTAATCCAAAACCCAAAATTGTTCAACCAATTCAAGTCCAAATCACGAAACTCAACGACTCCGTCAATTTCACTCTCGTTGGGACACGACCGGAAATCACTTTCCGGTATCACTTTATTCACACTCGTGAGCTTTGGCACGTTAACCCTTTTCCTAAAAGGTTGATTTGTCAATTTCACGATTAATTTGATAAATTGATATTGTGTTTATTTTCACCACACTCACGATCAACGAATCAAATTTTGGCGCTTGCCGGGAGGTGTGTTGCGACAATATCGTGAAGTTTTGCGATTAGTGACTTGAAGAACCTTCCTCGTGAAGTTATTGCTTTTGAAAAATACAAAAATACAAAAATATTTTTCTTTTCTTTGTATATATGTAAAAGATAAAAATACAAAAGATTTTGCTTGTTGTTTTAAATAAATAGAACACACAATCAATATAACACTTCTCAACTTGAGTGTTATCATAATAAGTTCGAACCAAAGATTCAAAACTTGCCTTTGTGTCACTTGCGTAAATCGTTTGTGATTATTGGTTTAAGTTCCTTGTGTTTTGCCTCGGTCTTGTTTTAATTGAAAGTGTTGTTTTGAAAGTGCATGTGCACTCGTCTTGAAAAATCCAAAAATATTCTTCTCATTCCTCTTGACCATTTGATTCTATCTCTTTAACCTCTACATGTTTAATTCTCATGGCAACGCTCGATTATCATCGTTGTTTCCCTTTGCAAAAGCCGTATGGAAGAGGATCACTCTATTGTCGAATCCGGATTGTTTATGCAAGCGATGTGGAAGGATGGGTGCAAGCAAATATTGTTATTGGTGCGAATTATCCGATAAAAACTCTCGATGATTCTCCAAGTTTTTCCGACCATCCGCCACAACCCGATGTTTCTTGTATTGTCTCCGAGCCCAAACCGTCCGAATTGATCAAAATCTTTCGCGATTTACGATTAAGAGAAAAGAGCAAGAACCGGAGACCAAAAGCGGAAGTGGTGGAAATTGCTAGCTCGAGAGCACACCACTTGTCCCACCTCCGGATTTTTCAAAATGTTCTTGAGACTTGATAGTCATTCGGATCACCATGTTGGTTTTGTTGATTCTTTGAATAAACCGATTCCTTCTCATAACTCTCAAATGGAATCGTTTATTCCTTGTGTCGATTGTGGTGAGCCTCTTTTTGGTTCACCACATCATTTGGTGTACGTGTGTACAGATGTGGTAATGATATTAAATAGCGGGAGTTGTTTGTTTTGTGGTTCGAGGAATTCATTTGATTATGATCCTAATCCGAACTCATTTAACGACCCTCAAACTTTTCCTATTACCCACCACGGCCGACTTATCTTCATATAATCAACATAATCTTTGTGAATTTTGTGGAGGTCCTCACGATAATCTTCAATGTCAACCGTGGAATCAAAATTACTATACTTCGGTTTTGACAATTTCCAACCTCCACAAAGACCATACGGTTCAAACTCTACACGAGCCCTTGTCTCAAGAAATTTCCCAAGATTTTGAAACCGCAATGAAAACACTTGATGATATGATTCAAAACTTTAAGAATCAAGTGAGTAATGAAAAAACCATGGGAGAATTGCTAGCAGAAGAGCGAGAGGCTCGCAAATCTAGGGAAGAATTATTAGTCCTAGAGCATGCGGCTCTAAGGCGTTCCCAATTTCTTAAAGGCGACTATGTATGATGATGACGAGGAGAGTTTTATCCTTTTAAAGATAATATTTCTCAACTCCTCGGTCTATTGTTATCACACCGAGATTCACACTCATTCTCTTATTATGGGGATGAGCATCTTGACACTTGTTCTCGAAAAAGAACCGGACTAATTCATAAAGTCTAGTGTCGAGAACCTTGTCCCAATCCCAAGAGAGTCATAGGGAATTCTCGAGCATTTGTGTGATATCCCTACCCTCTTGTTTTCCCAAAGATCATGTTGAGATGTTCTCCGATTCTAATGATGATGATTCGTTATCTTGTGGAGACATCGTTTATGTGGAAGATTTACCTTCTGAGCTCGTCAGCTTGGAAGAAGTGAGAGATGTTGATCACGATGATCTTGATATGGACACTGATTTTGAAACAGACGATGAAGATATTCTTGTTGTGTCCGAAGAACCTTTTGCTACGGCATTCACTAATCCTCTGTTTGACTTCGATTCTGAATTCACTCTAATTTCAGATAATCCCATCTTTGATATTCAGAATGAGGATAGTGACTCTTTCATGGAGAACCTCGTTATATCTCCATCTTTTCCCGAAGAAAAGAATAGTGGCAATCCCACTTCGACGTTATACCTTCTCGAGGAGTTCGCCGATGTACTCGCTCTCGTTAATCATTCTCCACCGGGAGATGATGATGTGCACGTCGACTTTCTTTCTTCGGATGACTCGATACCTTCGGGTTTTCGGAATGACGATTATGGCTTAGGTCCATCATCCACTCGTCCGCCTGCTAAACCACGGATGATGGAACCTCTTCTAAAGCGATCACGGATGTTTTCATTGCTTGATGGTGGATAATATTTACGAACATTCCGTCAATGTTCCCAATCTAATCTTTGCCCACCCATCCCACCCATTGTCAACTCATTGTCACTTTGCCTTCTCATCCCATTTCTTCTCCATGTCCTCACTCTTACAAGAGTGAAGATACCATCTTTGACCCCGGCATTTCCCATTATCTTGAGCCGGGAATATATCTCATCGGTGTGGAACTTTCACGTGCTTCAAATGTTTGTCCGAACATCTTGAATGAAAGTCCGATGGAGATTGTTTCTTCCACTTTGCTTCCCCATGAACAAATTAATGCGGGGTCGAGTCAAGCTAGCGACTCGGTAATCAAAAACAGTAGCTAAACATGGGTTTTCACCCGTGTGTACCACCCTAGTGTGGGGGAGTTGCCCCATTGCTAAAAAAAAAAAAAAAAAAAAAAATAAAATGGCGTAGTATTTCCCTTTACGTTCTATGTTTGGCATAACCGCGGTACTTTGAATATTGAGGCAATATTCATTTCTAGTGTGGGGGAATTATCACGAATTTTATCATGTATTATACCACCCAATTCCCCATTTTGGCCAAAAAAAAAAATTTTTTTTTGGGTAAGTGTTTTGCACTTACTCGACTACGATTATCGATCCGCCATGTCTAACAAACAAAAGGATTGGCTAATCCGAAGCAAGCGGCTTCGGTAAAGATATCTCAAATCCGTTGACGACTTGCATTTGCCCAAAATTGTATGGTGTTCATTCACCATATCTTTAATTAGTGAAAAGTTGGCTAGCCCGCAAGTTTATGGCTTGTGGTAAAGGCGGTTGGAAAGCCATAATTGGTAATCGACTCACCAAAGATATTTTATCTAAGAGTTGGCTAGTCCGAAGCAAGCGGCACGGTAAAGACAAATCAAATCCGTTTATAGTGGTGATTTGCTCAAAATCATTTGGTTATCATTGTACCAAGGTTCTTACTTGAGCTGAAACAATTGGCTACTCCGAAGTAATGGCTTTTGGTAAAGAGACTTAAATCCATTAAAGTTTCAAAAGATTGCTAGGGACTAGCAATAGTTTAGTGTGGGGATTGATGAGTGTCTAAATACTCATCATTTTATTCCATTTAAACCGCAAAAACATTTAAAAACACTTAAATACTTCAAAATACGTAAAATATGCTTGGATTGTATTTTTATTTGTTGCAGTACAAAAGGATTGAAAGCAGAGCAAAACGAGTAAAATGAGCCGAAATCGGAAAAGTCTTTGAGAAGCCGGTGTCGGGATGTGATTTTCTACGATCGTTGATCAATTGAAGACCGGACACGTTTTTAGAGTGGGTTTGGGAAAAGCTGTCTTAAAACCTTCCCGAAACACAAAATTACCAAATTACTCTCTCCGGTACCCAAAATGACCAATTGACCTACCCTTCCCCATTGACCCTTTCCCACTTTTCTTAACCCTCCTTTACCTTTTCTTCCTTATCCAAAAGCGAAACAGAAAAAATAAAAACCGAAACATTCACCCTTTTATTCAAATCATCACAACCAAGAACACTCAATCCCTAAACCCTCTATTACCCAGGTTATCCCAACTCCCAAACCCACTTCCCTTTTCCCCCTCCTCCCAAGGTCCAAGCTGGCAATCCATGGGCATAAAGCATCCACTAATGGCTCAGATGACTTCAAAATTGGTACCTAACAGTTGGATGGTGGGAATCATCTCAAAGAAAGCACACAAGGAATCTTTTGCTGGTTTCTCTCACAGAAGAAACACAAGAGAGATGAAGACCCTTTTAGTTGTAGTATAAAAAGAATCATGTATGCCATTGATAAGGCGGTCTAGAATCGATTTCTAGTCCCATTTTATTTCTTGTCATTTAAATTCAATTGTACTCCTTTATTTTCAATGCAATCTTAGTTTATTTGTCAATCCCATTTTTCGATTCTGTGATTCTTAAATTCCTTACATGTTCTTGAGCTTTGTTATTTGTGTTTTAAAATTGTTTGTTAAATAATTGTTTAAGTGAAGTGGAGCTTTTGGTTAAAAGTCTCATAGAAATCTCTTTGAAACATGTTTTTCTCAAGTTTTTCCGTCCAAGACACTGTTTGGAATTAGCTTTTTTTGTGGGTCATAATCTCTTTTGGACCATTCTTGAGGTTGAAATAGGTCGCATTCAAGTGCAAATCAAATTGTTGTTTATCGTTAGTTTTCATTTGTTAAATTTGGCTTGGATAGTTTTTTTTTAGTCTAATTTTCTTCCTGTCTTACTGTCATCATAACAGTCCATGGACCCTTGTTTTAGTTTAGATTCAGGGGTGTTAGAATTAGAATTAGGATCCCATTTTATGTATGCATTCAGTTCATAGATAGTTCGTGGTATGTAGTAGCTTATCTTTTAACTTAGTGCTTAGTTAGTAGCTTATTTAGACCTCTAAAACTGCTGTCCAAATGCCTTTCACTGTTTCAATGACAGCCACCACCATGTGACTTTTCACCCATTTTTAAGTACTTATCAGGTTTTCCATTTAGCTTATTTAGATTTTCTCGATTGCTTTTAGTGTATTTAGCTTAGGTTAGTTTTCATTGTTGCTTATTAGGTGCTTAATTTTACTTGCTTATTTTCCATTGTCTACTTTAGCTTTAGGATTCCCTAGTATAGATTTCATTGCCAACTGCTTATTCCCCATTGAAATTGCTTTTTTTCTCTGTTCTCCTTTTAGCTTATCATAGTTATCTAGCTTAGGCGTTGCCTTATTTAGGTCCTCTAGTTGCTTTTCTTGCTTATTTTGTGCTTAAAAGCGAAAATGTGTGTTTGGGTTTATACATCTCTTGATGGGAATAAGCTATCCCAATGACTTATTTACGGGGTTTTAAAAGAAAAAAATGTTCACAAAGTAGGCTTATCTTGATTGTAACTTTAATGTCCAAAAGCAAAAATTTCAATAAAAAATATATATATAAGAGCAAAAGGGTAGAAGCCGATTCGAACACATGACCTCTAGCCTCCACGACCACAACCACACACACAATAACCAGCGCCTTGGGACTTGTCTCGTGATATGTTGCACAATTAATGTACTTAACCTTGGTTTTTCCTTTATTAGCTTATTTTTATTGTTAGCTTATAATGGCTTATCTCGATAAGCTGTTGACCCCATTTTATTTTTCTTAGGTCTGCATTATCATAAAGTAGTGTTCATAAAATTTTCAGAATTTTCCAAAAAGTTTTACTATTTTTAAAGCATTTAATTAGTTAAATTAGTTTTAATTTGAAGAAAATAAAATAAAAGTCGAAAAAATACCGGATTTTTCCTAAAATTATTGTTAGTCATTTAGAATGTAGGAAAATTAGTTTTGCACTCGTAGCCCTTAAATTGCAAAATTTTCACGTTTATGGCTCGGTGTGTTCTCGGTTTTGCGTTTTAGTATTTTTGCACCCTAGGATGTAGTTTAGCGTCGTTTTATTGTTTCTTAGGATTATTAGTAGTCTATTTAGAGTTTACTTAGTTTTACATGCTTCATTTTCATTCTTGTTCTTTATTTTGTAGAATACGTAATCCAAAACCCAAAATTCGTTCAACCAATTCAAGTCCAAATCACGAAACTCAACGACTCCGTCAATTTCACTCCTCGTTGGGACACGACCCGGGGAAATCACTTTCCCGGCATCACTTTATTCACACTCGTGAGCTTTGGCACGTTAACCCTTTTCCTAAAAGGTTGATTTGTCGAATTTCACGATTAATTTGATAAACTGATATTGTGTTTATTTTCACCACACTCACGATCAACGAATCAAGGTGCATCTAGAGACACGGTCGCAAGCTTAGCCAAGAGGATGACGGGTGTCGAGACATCCATGATGGAGTTGAAGAACCAAGTTGAGGGCTTGGTAGGTCTAGACTCCGAGTTCACGGGCATGAGGGATGACTTTAGGGAGGTCATCAATACTCTTAGCGGCGACTTGAGACGTGAGATCCATGACTTAAGAGATATGTTCATATGTGAGATCACGAAGTTGTGGAAGGAGGTTGGAGAAGAGATCTTCGTCATTCATCAAACCATTAAAGGCTTGCAAACGGATATGGTGTTGTGCAAGCGATCGATGGCTAATGGGGGTGGCAACGCTAGTCATCATGCTCCGAAGATAGATGTCCCTAAACCATCACCGTTCATGGGAAAGCGAGGGGCTAGGGCGGTTGATGATTTCTTGTGAGAAATGGAGCAATACATGGAGGGTGTCAACATAGTTGACGATGCATCAAAGATCAAGATGACGACACGTTACTTAAAGGACACCGCGGCGTTATGGTGGCGACGTCGATATGGAGATATTAAACGAGGTATATATACCATCAATACTTGGGCCAATTTTGTTCAAGACTTGAAGAAGCAATTTTATCCGGAGAATGCTAAGCACAAAGCACAGAGTCGACTTCGCAAACTTACGAATTCTGGAACGATTAGGGAGTATGTTAAAGAATTCACTACTCTTGTACTTGAGATACGGATCTTTCCGACCAAGACTCTCTCTTCTATTTTCTTGATGTTTTGCAAGGATGGGCCAAGACGGAGTTAGAGAGACGAGGTGTCCAAGACCTTGTTACGGCTATTGCGCATGCAGAGGCACTTATTGACCTTGGTGAGCGGAGGTCGCGCGAACCCACAAATGAAGATATTGGCGATGAGCAAGGTGGGGGGAGAGAAACAAGTCCGAGATTGGGATGATGAAGCACGAAGATCGCAACGAAAGGAGAAAACACCATATAAGAGTATAGAGTGTTTCGTGTGCGATAGACCATATAGAGTGTGAGATTATCCTAAGAAAATGAGTTTCCAAGCTATGATGGCCATTACGGAAGAGAGTCCATGTGAGGAGGAGGATGCGCACATGAGATCATTGCGAATCCTCAACACCATTAATGCAAGGAAGGAGTCGCCCACAGTTGAGGCGAAAAACAAGGTGAGAGTGATGTCTTCCAAGATAGAGGCTAAGAGCAAATGAGCACCTAAGGTACAGACCAAGGGTAAACCGATGACAAAGTCAAAGGCGGAGGCCAATAGACTTTGATTCGTGAGCACAATTGTAAATGAGATATTCACAAGAGCCTTAGTCGATACGGGAGCAACTCATAACTTTGTCTCGGTAGATGAAGCTAAGAGAATTGGGCTTGAGACGATGGAGGATAGTGGATGGATCAAGGCTGTAAACATAGATGCGAAACTAATTAGCGGTGTTGCACGAGGCGTGAAGGCCAAGATCGGGGAATGGGAAGGAGAGTTAGACTTGTCGATTGTTCCTATGGATGATTACAAACTCGCACTCCGGATGGAATTATTCCGTAAGGTACAAGCCATTCCCATCATGTTTACTAACACACAGTGCATTTTAGATAAAGGTCGAGTGTGCATGGTGACGATTGAGAGAGGCACAAAGAGTGGAGCCAAGATGATGTCCGTAATGCAACTCGAGACCGGCTTCAAGGAGTTGAACAAAAATCCAAGAGGTATATCAAGTGACGTAGAGGCGTCGAGAGTTACCAAAGATGTTTGTGCAAAGTTTAGAGGCGCAACATCGAGTGTTTTACCCGAGCAATATGCACAAGAGAGTTACCGCAAAGGTGAAAGACGTACGAGGAGGAGCCAACGTGTTACAAAGCACGAACAAGGATCAACCATGGAAGAAACTAAAGGAGAATCAAGTATACCCCTCAAGGCATGCCATGGATGAGATACAAAGGTATTGAAAAGAATACACGACGAGGACGTCGTGAGCTTAGGTGGGGCTGGCTGTTACGACCCGCCCGCTCGATAGAGTCATTTTTCAAGGTTGGTCGGGATTCCGGATTATTATACACTCGCTTAGAAGACTCTATGGAATTCTATGGAAGTTGTAAGAAGGTCTTGGAAGCCCTTGGAAGGATTTGAAGTCCTTAGAAGCTATAGAAGCTTCCTCCCATGAAATATTGTAGAACCCTCTCATGCAAGGTTGTAGAACCTTGTATTTTATACATAGTTGTAGTATAAATAGAGGCATCCTCAAAGGCATCTCTAAAATTACTTGTAATCTCTTGTAAATTTCTCTCAAGTAATACAAAGTATTTCCCCATTACACTTGTTACTTTGTTTTGAGCTTTCTTAGTTGTCTAGATCGTGGAGTGTTCAAGCAAGTCTGACTTAGTCGAGACTAACTGTCACACGGAAGAACCTTGTAGAGACAAGTCCGTGACACTATGATATATATAAAGGAAAAAAAAGTGAAAAATTAAGTTATTTTAGAAAGTCCTTACACCATTTTCAGAAAGCATATGCAAACCTGAAAACTATTAACACGCTATTAATACACATAAAAAATTGGGTTGACCCGGGTTGCTTCAAACCTGGCGGGTTGACCCGGTTTAATTCACCCGTTTTTTCGACCCAACTCAGCGGGTTGAACCGGTTTAATTTGACCCATTTTTGACCGGAACAGTTCAATCAGTTGATCCACCCGGGTCGAATATATCTGCCACTATAAAATCCCGTTGCTATGCACGAGTACTCGTCTAGTTTAACAAATGATTTTATGGAAAAAAAATTCAACGAGTTCAAGTAAAACATGTAAATGGAGCTGTTAAACCATATAGATATCAACACGCACATGTGTAAACATCTTATAAAAACATAATACACTCGATAACATTATCCTAATAAGAACAATATACATAATAAACAATACAACTAGTTTTACAATGGCAGGACAAATGATGAAGGTTTTTTGTGTTATAGTAGTTTGCATAGTGGTCTCATCCCCGTATGCGGAAGGTGATGATGATCGTCAGTGCGGTGATACCAAGATTAAGGTAACACCATGTCTAAACTACTTTATTCAAGGTGGTAAAGTTCCATCTAAGTGTTGTGATGGTTATAAAAGAGTGGAAAATGTATTGATCATTCATCGCTAGCATTCTTGTTGGTGTCGAAAGGATTATATTCAAACTAACAAGGATGCCAAATTTGAAAACGCAACCCTTCTTCCAAACAAGTGTCGTAAACATACCATACCCCATAATGATACCGATTGCTTCTCGTATGTTATATTTATAACCTTCTTTATTTTCATATAGTTGGTTAGAACTTGCTTTTCATCATATATAAATCATAACAATTGTATTTTTCTTAAAATGTGTATCCTTATACGCATACAATTGTAGGGTGAAGTAACTTTATTTGGAATATAATGCATGGAAATAAATGGTGCGAACATTAAAATATAGAATAAAAAATTTTCATAAAAATAAAATTAAGAATAAACCTTATGTTATCTTTAAGAGACATATCTATATATATCTCATCTCTTTTATTTGCTTTGTAGTGACCCGTATTATATTTCATGATATTCAGTGTTACCTTAATATTGCTATTAATTATTATCTCGTCCTTTCTTTATATACATTTGTTTCATCACATTAGGGATGAGAATTTGGCCCCGAATCCTGACATTAAACCAGAATCGTACCGGTACTGTAACAAAATGGTACCGACTTCCGATACACTGTATGGGAGCGGTTCCATAAATCAAACCAAAAAAAATTTGGGACCACTAATACGGTACCGGTATCAGAGCGGGATATTACCAAAATAATAAAGAAAAAACACCCATTGGTCCTTTCCATGTCAAACAAGAATCATGTTAAACATAAAGAAAGAAGCTAAATGTCCTAAAACCTAATGTGACAACTATAGATCCTACATAAACCCTTCTAAAACAATAAAGAAAAGGAAAGGAGTTATATGTGTAGATATAGAAGATGGGATTGCCAAGAAAACGCTAAAGATAAAGAGAATGAAGTTACACAAGATTAATTGTTTTCTTGTTGAAAATGGTTTAGTTTGTTTTTTTGAACGCTTTCATATGATTTTGGTTGAAGTTTATAAGTTTTGGAGAGTTTGTGAGTTACACTATCTTGGTGATGTGTTTACTTAATTATTGGTTGCATTTTCTGACACGTTGTGGTTCAAGATCACTCAAAAATGCACGTTTAGTCCTGTTTTTTGTAGTTGTCACAGAAAGTTACTAGCATGAAATATGATTTTTTTTGTTTAACAAAAAATGGGAAGAACCGGATAGGTACTGATTTTGCGCCCAGTACGGTATTGATACCCCTTTCATTCTCGGGAAAAAAACAATACCACAAATTCGATACAGGTTCGATACCAATCTAGTTTCGTGCACATCCCTATATCACATACAATCGACACTTAATAAATTAGACTATATATTTTTAATTCTTTTGAATACCATTTGTTATTGTCCGCCATCAAATATTCAAATTACTAAGGGTTTTGACTAATTGTAACATATTGGATTTCACAAACACTCAATCAATCACAAATATGGCGTGTGGTTTAAGAGTTTAGAGAGAGAAAGTAGAATGGTAGCCTTTCTAGAGAGAAAGTAAACAAAAGAAAAAGTTAGGTTAGAATGAAAGGTCCAACCCTCTACCTTGGGAGGTAGAGGGTATATATAGTTACATAATAAACGTCCTCCTTCAGACTGTGGATCAGGCATACCGTGGGTAAAGATCCGTCCTTCCTCCACGGTGTTGCACTAAACTAAATAACTAACTAAATAACTAGTAAATAACGTAATGTCTACGAGCTAACTTATGCTAGATTATATTTGGGGTGACCGATACTTCACTATGGAATTTTCTAATTCCTAACAATCTCCCCCTAAGAGAGGTCACCCCATGTTTTACATTTCGAATCCTAGCATTCTATTTAATCTTCAGCCTTGAGCTCGGAGACATTAATTCTTCAACATTTGCATCTTTGTGCTTTAGCAGTGATTCTTTAAAGTCCGATAACTTTGTACTTTTAGTGGAGGCCTTTAACTGATCCATATATTTGATGATCTTCGAGCTTTATTCGAGATCATCAGCTACTGTAAATCTCTGGATCACCCTTTATTGTGTTGCCATCATGTGATGTTGTGACTTTTGGACCGACATGCTCACATTCTGGATCATGATATCTTCTCATCAGAGTAGCGGAACCTTTAGTTGATTCATGATATTGGCAGCAGCGTAGCAGAAGCATGGAGTGATAATATCAGAGTCGTTGATGCACTTATCATGATTTCTTTAGAAATGAATGTGTTGTGTGAGCATGCGGCTATGGATTGACATCTTCATTACGATCACCGCAACGCGTCGGGTGTACCGCATACAACGGTTAGCAACAAAGCGCACAAAAGTGTCTTTGATCACTTTCGTTGAATTGAGGTACACGCCCACGGTTCCCGCTGATCGGTACAAATAACGCCGTGATCGTGTACAATTCAAGAATCTCCTTGACGGGGTTTCGTAGCGCTCTAATCGTTCTCAAACCGAACGTCTCAAAGAAGACAACACGAGTGAGTGAACCAATAATTGAGATTCAGCGATTGATGAAAAATTGATTTGAAAACAATCGCGTATTGCTTAGAAGATAGAGTTTTGCTCGACGAAGGTTTTATGAAAGATCAATTTTCAATCAAAATACCTTTGTATTTGAAAGAGTTTCGATGTGCTAGAGAAAAGAAGAAATTTGCACATCGAATTTTCAAAAGTATTTTTCAATCGAGATACCTTTTGAATTTGAAATATGAATACACATTCGATGTGCTAGAGAAAAGAAGATTTGCACATCGAACGGTTTTTCCAAAAGTATTTGTCAATTCATTTCCTGGACCAAGGTTGATTCAAGAATGAATCGCCCAATTGTTTCTATCCAGTTGTCACAAGTTTTGTAGGATCGAAATATTATTGTGTTTGATGATTCGGGTGGTCTTGGATGATGGAAATACATGTTAGCCATTAGAGAGAGAAAGGATAAGAGAGGGTGTTCTTGGTAGAGACTTGTAGCACAAATGATGAAAGGTTAGATTAGAAAACACCACCCCTTCCATGGATGGAAGGGGTATTTATACTTACAACTTTTACGTCCTCCGGTCGGACTGTGGATCAGGCATACAGTGGGTAAAGACCCGTCCTTCCTCCACGGTGTTACACTAAACTAAACTACGCTACAAACTAACTAATTTACTACTAAATAACGTAACAAACTACAAGTCTACGAGCTAACATATGCTAGACCATAATTGGGGTGACCGACACTTTAATATGAAATTTCCAATTCCTAACAATCTCCCCCTAAGGGAGGTCACCCCATGAAATACATTTTGCATCATAGCATTCTTTCTTTGTCTTTAGTTCTCGAGCTCGTAGACTTCAATTCTTCAAGTTCGCATTCTTTGTGCATTAGTAGCGATTCTTTAAAGTCCGCATAGATTTGTACTTTGAGTGGAGGTCTTTAATCGATCCACATCTTTGATGATCTTCGAGCTTTCATTGAGATCATCACCACAACAAATCTCTCCGGATCATCCATAATTGTGTTCCTTCATGTGATGTTGTGACTTTTGGACCGACATGCTCACACTTTCGGATCATGACATCTTTCCATCGTAGTAGCGGAAGCTTTCTTGGTTCATGATATTTGCGCAAAGATAGCGTAGCATAGTATAAAAATATCGTAACCGGGTTATGTAGATATGCACCGATCATGATTTCTTCAATTAAGTGTGGATTCGTGAGCATGCGGCTTTGGATTGACTCTCAATTCGATCACCGCAACGGTCCAAATGTACCGCAAACAACATTTAGCAATAAAACACACGAAAGTGTCTTTGATCACTTTCGTTGAATTGAGGTACACGCCCACGGTTCCCGCTGATCAAGACAAGTACTGCTGTGATAGGTATAATTCAAAGAATCTCCTTGACGGGGTTTCGCAATTGTTTTAGTCGTTCTCAAACCGAACGCCTCAAAGAAGACAACACGGAGTGAGTGAACCAAACAAATTGAGATTTACCGATTGATGAAAATGATTTGAAAACAATCGCTTATTGCTTAGAAGAAAGAGTTTTGCAATACGACGAAAGTTTTATGAGAAAGATCAATTTTCAATCAGAAATACTTTTGTATTTGAGAAGAGTACACATTCGATGTGCTAGAGAAAAGAAGAGATTCGCACATCGAACGGTTTTTCCAAAAGCATTTTTTTTTTCAATCAGAGATACTTTTTGAATTTGAAAATGAATACACATTCGATGTGCTAGAGAAAAGAAGATTTGCACATCGAACGGTTTTTCCAAAATTATTCGTCAATTCATTTCCTGGACCAAGGTTGATTCACGAGTGAATCGCCCCATCGTTTCTATCCAGTTGTCACAAGTTTGATCTTTTAGAAAGATCTCACATGTCACGCACCAAGAGCTTGTTTGATGTTGGCTCTAGAAGGATTTCCATCTTCATCGTGAATACTTACATATCACTCGGATGTTCCGCAATACCACAAGGATAATGCGCAGACTCTTAATATATTCTTACTTTCCACATTGTGTGAGACAACAAGTCTTCATTAATTTAGTGTCCTAATGAGATATTGTGGATGATCTCTTGGCTCTAGACTCAATAGTGCACATTTGGTTCCTATGCCGGAGACTAGGAGAGGTCTCCTTCTTCAATATCAACAATCTCTAAGAGAAAGTTGATAGATTATGTAGGTTCCCGTGAGAATGAAACAAACCCTTTTAAGAGGAACTTGAGTAGCTTGGGAAGTTTAGTGCGGTGCGTCATCGGGTCCATGACGCCTTGTCTTCAATACCAATGTTACCTTAGTAACCACCAAGAGTATATGTATTGAACCCGCATCGCCCTAAGGTTGAATTATTGGAGGGCTATTTCTTTTCACCCTTTTCACATTCAATTCTTTTCATTCTTCAACCCCTTCTGCTTACCGATAATTCATAACTAGAACCTTGTTGGGTTTATTCCAAGACTAGCTCTGTCTCATCCGCACTCTTCCCATATTCTCATTTTCTCCTTTTTCATCATACCTAAGGACTTCTACACTATCTAGTGGATTGTCCTCGGTAGATCCCTCCGTTCGGCCGGATCGTGAGAACTAATACCTAACCTCACCAACCTTATAACTCCATACATAAAGTAAAATGGTCGGTCTTTTGGTACAGTTCATTCTTCCGTGAAACCAATTGAAAAATCATTTGAAAATCAATCAAGGTACTTGTGATATAATATCAAAGCATTTTGTACCTTAATTGTTTTGATCATTTAGAAATGCTCCCCCTCAACATGTGCATAAGATTATGAAATTGTTTAGCACATGGAGGCAAGAGTTCTTTAGAAATAATTTCTTTGATCACAATTTCCTTAGAAAAAGCCTTTTGATTTTCTTTGGTAAATTCTCCCCCTCAATATGTGCATAGGATTTTTTAAATCATTTTATCACATAAAGGAAAGAGTTCTTTTGAAGCACTTCCACGATTACACTGCCATTAAGAAACCATTTAGAAAATCAATCAAGGTACGTATGTTAAAACATAGAAATCTTTGTACCTTGAAAGTTTATTTTCTTTTGAAATGCTCCCCCTCAATATGTGCTTCGAGATTCGAAAGCGTTTAGCACATATGGGAGAGCAGTATGCACACTTGAATCAAAACAATCATCTTTTATCAAATTTCATTATTAAATCACAAATTCTCCCCGATCAAAAATATCAAACCCTTTGAGATTTTAGATCCCAAGTGATTTAATAAGGTTTAGAAAACATGGGAGAAAATGTGCCTGATTTAAAAACTCATTTTGTTTTTGGATAAGTGCTCCTCCTCAAACATGTGCATCATATATATGAAATCGTTTGGCACATGGAGGCAGGAGTACCTTTAAAGGACTAAAACAGATTTGAAATTTAAATCACGATCTCTCCCTCGATCAAAAATTTCAAACCAATTGAGATTGTTAGTGTCGGTATGATAGTTTTATGAGATCTTTAAGTAAAATAAAACAATTTCACAATCAAACAAGAACAAAGAAAAATTTCATTTTGAAAGGTCTTGATTCTTAAACAAAATCATACCATGACATAACATTAAATCTTTAGATCACCACTTATTTTGTACAATCCGGACTTTTGTGAAGAAATATCGTTTGAAAATATTTTATTTTAAATCACTCTCCCCCTCAATCGATGACCATAGTCAAAGATTGAGTGACTTAGGTTTTGATAAAATAAAGTCCGGTGATTTTCAAAATTAAGTCCAATTAATTTTCAAAACAATATTTTTCCATTTTTCAAAACAATATTATTCAAAAATTGTTTAAGAAATGGTACACTATTATCCTGCACAAAGATACGTTTGGTGGTTGAGAAGCTTCGTTGTTGTTGTAGGGCTTGGAAGAAAACCGTCTGGCGATGCGGTGAGACTTCTTACGTTGCAATTTAATGCCAACCGAGGTCAAATTAAGCTCCATTTCTTCATTTTTCGATGAAGAAAACCATCTGCCGATGCAAGTGAGACCTCTTACGTTGCTTTTTTCATGCCAACTCTCCATAGAAGTCCAATTAAGCTCCGTTTCTTCATTTGTCAACACAAGATATAGTTACCCTTTCCTTTCGCATCCAATCATCTTCAATTGTGGGATCCGGATCGGGAACATTCTTATATACCAATATACCTACATACGTTAGTGAACACACATCTGAGATATATGGTGGTTGACATCACCCAAACAAAGAATCGACTAATAAAAGTCAATTCAATATATCAATTAGATCATGTAAAGGCATGGAATAATATGTTCATCAAACTCTAATCATCTAATCGTGACAATCATATCCTAGGCACCTAGTCCTTCAACATAGGTTAACATGATTTTTAATTAAGCATATAGGATAATTAAGAAAGCTCGTTAGATGATGTAAATTTGAAGAACATTATCCCCTCAATCAATGACTCATTTTATGAAAAGTTTAAGAGTTGAAGTCTTTGATTGAGTTTTCAATTTTACGAAAACATTGAATCGATTGATTTTCAAGCAACTCATTTACCACTATTTTTGAAAACAATGATATTTTCCTCAAGAATTTTAGACGGAAAAACATTTGTGTAGGAACAATGATCTTTTGACGACATGCTTTCCTTGTTTTGTTTTAGGATAAGTGCACGAGATTTTAGAAAATTGGTTTAGCGCAAGACTTTCCTTCCTTGAAGAGCGGGTTGCTATCGGAAATAATAACAAGCCATAGTTTTCAAAGACGGGTTACATCGAAATAATCTATAAGCCATATTTTTAGACATGATTTGGAAAAGAATATTTACACCTCCTCGCTCGAACTTCATCTTTGGTCCCGTGCCATTATTGAATGATATTTCTAAGACCTCGATGTTATCGATACCGTAAGACATGTCTTGAAAAACATATTTTGGTCTTTTTCAAATTTTTCGATTTTTAAGGGTTTTGTTGGTTTTATATTTTTCTATTTTGTTTTGTTGGTTTTATATTTTGTATTTTGCTTTTGGATAAATATTTACAAAGATAGAGTAGATGATATAGTATAAGAAGATGATGATACGAGTACCGAGATAAGAATATCGAGCAGCCCCGTTGTAGAAGATAGAAGTCATCATCTCTTAAACATTCACCACCAAAGCTTTGAGACTCTGAATTGAGAGAAATTGAACCGTCTGAAAGTGAGACTTTGGCGCCCCCAAACCGAAAATCCATTAGATGAGCAGATTCAAGCTCTATTTCAAGCTTGTTTTAGCGGTGCAGAGAAGCACACCATTATCATAAATCCGTTGATCCTTTTAAGAACGATAATCGAGATTCTCCGTCGGGGTTATATCATCAACAAGAACAAAGAACGTATCATCCCACCCATAAATAATCTTCTCATATTTCTTAACCATCAAGTCTCAAGCGATCCATTCCAAAAGGTGTCAAGAGAACAATTCCCCAAGTAGTTGAATTGATGCGATCGGTCTCTTTGTATAATGCTCAAGAACTCTCCGAATACACATCATGCCCGAAACTAAAAACACCTCCCAATGTTCTCCTTTATCTTCCCCGATGATCGTGTATGAAGCTCTAGAACCAAGTACACCAATATCCAAGAACTCTCCGAATACACATCATGATCGGAGAGAAAACACCTCCCAATGTTTGTAGGATCGAAATATTATTGTGTTTGATGATTCGGGTGGTCTTGGATGATGGAAATATATGTTAGCCATTAGAGAGAGAAAGGATAAGAGAGGGTGTTCTTGGTAGAGATTTGTAGCACAAATTATGAAAGGTTAGATTAGAACACCACCCTTCCATGGATGGAAGGGGTATTTATACTTACAACTTATACGCCCTCCCATCGGACTATGGATCGTGCATACAGATGGGTAAAGACCCGTCCTTCCTCCACAAGCAGTTACACTAAACTAACTACGCTACAAACTAACTAATTTACTACTAAATAACGTAACAAACTACAAGTCTACGAGCTAACATATGCTAGACCATAATTGGGGTGACCGACACTTTAATATGGAATTTCCAATTCCTAACAAGTTTGATCTTTATAAAAGATCTCACATGTTACCCACCAAGAGTTTGTTTGATGTTGGCTCTAAAAGGCTTTCCATCTTCATCGTGAATATATTTAATATATCACTCGGATGTTCTGGCTATACCACAAGGATAATGCGTAGGACTCTTAATATATACTCACTTTCCACATTGTATAAAACTGTAAGTTTTCAAGAATAATGTGTCCTAATGAGATAGTGGATGATCTCTTGGCTCTAGACTCAATTGTGCATTTTGGTTTCCTATGCCGGAGACTAGGGAGAAGGTCTCCTTCTTCAATATCAACAATCTCTAAGAGAAAGTCGTTAGATTATGTAGGTTCTCTGTGAGAATGAAACAAGCCCTTTTAAGAGGAACTTAAGTGGCTTGGGAAGTTTAGTCTAAATCGCCACCGGGTCCATGACGCCTTGTCTTCAATACCAAGGTTACCTTAGTAACCACTAGTATCATATGAATTGAACCCGGTTTCCGCCTCTAAGGTTGAATTAATGGAGGGCTATTTCTTTTCACTCTTTTCACATTCAATTCTTTTTCATTCTTCAACCCCTTCAAGGCTTAACGAGACTTCATAACTAGAACCTTGTTGGGTTTATTCCAGTTCTAGCTCTATCTCATCCGCACTCTTCCCATATCTCACTTTTCTCCTTTTTCATCATACCTAAGGACTCACACTATCTAGTGGATTGTCCTCGGTAGATCCTCCGCTCAAGGGATCGTGGGAACAAATACCTAACCTAACCATCCTTATAACTCCATGCATAAAGTAAATTGGTCGGTCTTTTGGTATTGTTCATTCCTTCTCGAAACCAATTGAAAAATCATTTGGAAAATTAATCAAGGTACTTGTAATATAATATCAAAGCATTTTGTACCTTAACTGTTTTTGATCTCTTAGAAGTGCTCCCCCTCAACATGTGCATATGATTTTGAAATTGTTTCGCACATGGAGGCAAGAGTTCTTTGAAATATTTTCTTGATCATAATTTCCATGAAAAAAGCCATTTGATTTTCTTTGGTAAATTCTCCCCCTCAATATGTGCATAGGATATTTGAAATCATTTTATCACATAGAGGAAAGAGTTCTTTTGAAGAACATCCACGATCACAAAAGCCATTAAGAAACCATTCGAAAATCAATCAAGGTACTTTATGTTGAGACATAGAAATCTTTGTACCTTGAAAGTTTATTTTCTTTTTGAAATGTTCCCCCTCAATATGTGCTTTGAGATTCGAAAGCTTTTAGCACATATGGGAGAGCAGTATTCACAATTGAATCAAAACGATCACCTTTTTTTAAATTTCATTATTAAATCACAAATTCTCCCCCGATCAAAAATATCAAACCCTTTGAGATTTTGGATCCCAAGTGATTTAATAATTAGGTTTAGAAAACATGGGAGAGTATGTGCCTGATTTAAAAGCTCTTCTGGTTTTTGGTTAAATGCTCCTCCACAATCATGTGCATTATGTATTTCAAAATCGTTTTGGCACATGAAGAAATGAGTGCTTTTGAAACAATCACCCTTTAAAACCGATTTGAGATTTAAATCACGATCTCTCCCCTTTCAAAAATTTCAAACCAATTGAGATTTTGGATCCCGATTGATTTAAACCATTTGGAAAATTTTGGGAAAGACGTGGCTTGATTTAATTTTTGAAAAATGATAGATAAGGAACATTTTTTTGACATTAAAGATTTTTAGTGTCAGGTATGATAGTTTTAAGAGATCTTTAAGAAAAATAAAACAATTTCACAATCAAACAAGAACAGAAAAAATTTCATTTTGAAAGATCTTTGAGTTATAAAGAAAATTATACCATGACATAACATTAAATCTTTAGATCACCACTTTTTGTTGTACAAAACGGACTTTTTGATGAAATATCGTTTGAAAATATTTAATTTGAAATCACTGAAGATTTGACAAAATAAAGTCCGATTGATTTCAAAACTTTGAATCCGATTTATTTTCAAAACAATATTTTTCATTTTCAAAACAATATTTTTCAAAATTATTTAAAAATGGTATCATTCACTACTTTTCCCGCACAAGATACGTTAGGTGGTTCAAGCTTCATTGTTCTTTGTAGGGTGGAAGAAAACCGTCACGATGTAGTGAGACCTCCGACGTTGCATCCATCATGCCAACTCTTCATAGAGGTCCACTAAGTCCGCTTCTTCATTTCTCGATGAAGAAAAACCATCTGTTGATGCAACAGACCTCGATGTTGCATATATCATGCTAACTCGAATAGAGATCCAATTAAGCTCCGCTTTTCTTTTGTCAACCCAAGAGATAGTTACCCTTTCCATTCGGCATCCAATCATCTTAAATTGTGGGATCCGGATCGAACATTCTTATATACCAATATACCTGCATACGTTAGTGGACACAAACAGATATATGGTGGTCGATATCACCCAAACAACAATCAACTAATAACAGTCAATTCAACATATCAATCAGATCATATAAAGCACGGGATTATGTGTTCATCAAACTCTAATCATCTAAACCTAACAATCATATCCTAGGCACCTAGTCCTTCAACATAGGTTAACATCATTTTTCAGTTAAGCATTTAGGATAATTAGATAAGCCCGATAGATGATATAATTTTGAAAACATTCTCCCCCTCAATCAATGACTCATTTTTTGAAAAGTTTAAAAGCGCTGAAGTCATTGATTGAGTTTTCAATTTTTTCAAAAACTTTGAAACCGATTGATTTTCAAGCAACTCATTTACCACCACTTTTAAAAACAACAAATATTTTTCTCAAGGATTTTAGACGGAAAACATTTGTGTAGGAACAAAGATCCTTCGACATAATTTCCTCAAATAGTTTTAGGATAAGTGCACGAAATATTTTGAAAATAGGTTTAGCGCAAAGACTTTCCTTTCTTTAAAAGAGCGGGTTGCTATCTCAAATAATAGCAAACCATGGTTTAAGCACGGGTTACAATCAAATAATCGCAGCCATATTTTGAGACATGTTTAGAAAGAAATATTTACACCTCCCGCCGAACTTCATCTAAGGTCCCGTGCCATTATTGAATGACATTTCTAAGACAAGAGATGTTATCGATACCGTAAGACATGTCTTGAGAAAACATATTTTGGTTTTTTTCAATTTTCTCGATTTTTATGGGCTTTTGTTGATTTTATATTTTTCTATTTTGTTTTTTGAAAATTATTTACAAAGATAGAGAAATAGTTTAAGAAGATGATGATACGAGTACCGAGATAAGGAAATCGTTCAGCATTTTGTAGAAGATAGAAGTCATCATCTCTTAAACTTTCACCACCAAAGCATTCGAGGCTCTTGAATCGTCGCAAGAACTTGAGCCTTCAAAAAGTGAATCTTTGGTAGCTTCCCCCCAAACCGACAAACCACGTTACAAAGACCATTTCCCCCAAGAAGAAGAAGTGAAGCGAAAAGTCTAATTGTATGAAGCTCAAGAACCCGAAAAAGACGATAACACCGAAGTAACAAGGTAACACGGATCATTTATGTGGTTATCAAACCTGAAATAAATGATTAAGCCCGATCACATGAACTTTTTGTGCGTCCCCGATGTACACATAACTCTTCGAGTTTGAGCAGTTGTCAATTCAGGAGAACAATATATCAACACCTTCATTTCACCAAATGCACTCTAGATATCTAACATATAACCAATCAGCCCATAACATACACATGTACCCAACAAGAGAAGAGACAATGACATAACAATAACTCGTTGAATCAACGATCTTCTTTACGGATGTCAACCCGAATAACCGATTAAGCTCGATCATGTGAATATGTTATGCGACCCGTATGTACACATATCTCTCCTCGATGGTTGCGATCTCATCGAATCATCATTACATTGTGTACATGAAGCTCTAACCTCAAGCACTTTATCATAAATCATATAGAAGATGTCGATAAGCAATATCATCTCACGCTCCATATATTCTTCTCATATTTCTTCCTACTGAAAGCTTAGATAACACATACCAAAAGTAACCAGAGACCACTTCCCCCCAAATGGTTGGAATAATGCATCCTTCCCCCAAATAGTTGGAATAACACATCAAAGACTACGAGTTAGACATCGAGTTTCTCTGCGGTTATGACATTTGTCTTTCCCGGATTACTTCAATAGAGAAGAAGTATTAAGTTCATCACGTGTACTAGTTGTGTGTTTAGATGTATATCTCTTCCCCTTGTCGGTTTTGATACCTCGTAATCAAAGAACACATTATACATGCCAAATACTCTTGAAATAGAGAAGAACAAACAATTAGCTCAACTAAACTCGTGAGAATCAACTCACATGTAAACTCTCCGACTATCTTTATCAACCCATATGTAGACAATTTGAAGTGATCACTAATGAAGAAAACTTGATATACTGAAACTTGAAACCAAGTCGAATTCCCTACATTTGTATCTTAAGCTTGCACTTAATGATGGAAGAACGGTGTCAAGAATCTATGCTTCAAGCAAATCTCTAAGTACCCAATACTCAACCAAAGTACGAGACAATAACACCTCTTGCGATTATCCACAATGACATAAGCGTGTGTCACCGAGTAAAACAACGAACTCCTAAAAGTGATAGTTAACTGTGTCTTTAACCATCCACCCGATCGCCGGTAACTAGATAAACCAAGTCTTCAACTCAAATTCTTAAGCCCGAGCAAGTTATCAAATAATAACACGCCTTTGTGAAAGTCAACTTCAATCTCAAATGAGTGATAAATGATTAACTCAAGTAATCAACTTGTGTCAAATGCCCAACACGTGAATAAACATACAATCGGATGTACATTGATCCATCGAATGAACGGAACAAATGATTCCTCAACATCAATGCCTTCTTCCTAAAGGTATTCATGTAGGAATGATCCGAAGACTCACCAATAATATCTTCGAGCGGATGAGGTAGTCATTTTCCTTAATGTTCATGTGGTTGATTTATAGCATGCATAATGTGAGGAACAATAATCCGTGAAGATTTGGCAAAGGAATACCAAAGATCGGATCATTATTTATGAGTGCAACTTCAATATTATGATAGTCATTATCAACGCCTTGAGAAATAACTGGAGATAAGGTTTCTTGAGAATTCTGAGAAGTATTTCTTAGATGGTGAACCAGTTGAGTCAGTAGGAACCGGAGCTTGAGCTTCAAAAACTAGATGATCAACATTCGTTGGAGGTTGGAAGTACTCATCAAACATATCTTGAACCAATGAATCCCAAGCAATGAATCCCAGTTATCCTTAGTAAGTAAAGCATTAGGCGTTGAAGGAGAGTCATATGACCATAATTCAAGCATCCATCAACATGTAGTATATGCACTTTTTCCCCTCAAAATTGCATCCAAGTTGCCATTTTGATTTGAACAAGTGAATAAGAATATACACCAATGAACGAGATCCACTTGAGGGTTGAAAGAGCGTGGAAAACATGAAGCTTGTTGATGAAGAATGTCGATGAGAATGGTCATACACATGAAGATTTATCTTCTTTTAAAGATAAAGCGCATCAAGCATACACCTTTCTTTTCTTCGAGGAACGGGCTCAAGTGTTATCTGCAGACGCCATAATGATGAAGTACGAGGCCCGAATCGATGTGAACAGACGCCATTGCAGATTGAATATCAAGGTTGAGTAACTTGAACCCGTGAGTTATGAGATATCAATCCATTTGTTATCCATACTTTAAGCCACCCATGTAGTGAAGGATCAAGTATCTCGCGAATCGAGTAAGGAATACCGCACTAACATTACAAACTTGATTGCATATATATTGGTTAGTGACATTAGTATCCAAACTTTGGGGTTTCACGGTCAACCTTGATTTTGCCATCGGTAGAACAACTTTCCTAGGAGGGAATCCACTTAAGTCCAAAGATCCTTAAACATTCTACCGTGATGGTATCCACTTATGGTAAGGTTTAGGATTGTTAAGCTTCTTATGCATAGTGGAAGACTTATCCTTATTCCTAGTTTCCAAAGATTTAGCAGCTGGTATCCATCTAGGCTAAGTTTTTGGTTTGTTTAGTTTCATATCATATTGAACCTTAGTCACGTTAGTAGTCTTAGTGGATTGTACCTTAGCATGTGAATTAGGAAAATGTTTCTTATTCGAAAATACTTAGAATTTCTAGTTTCAATTTCTACATGCTTAGTATACTTCTTCATATAACTACTCTTAGATGCAAGCCAACCCCTAGTCTTGTTCCTAGGTAATGGTTTACAACTATTAGCAAAGGCTTTGAAATCTTGTAGAATTCATCACCCTAGGTCTTACACCTAAAATTCCGCCTTTTGAATTTGTGCCTTTTTCCTAGCTTCTTCTAGATAATAGTTCTTCCACAAGTCATTCATATCATATGAATTCTGGGTTTTAATGCATGGTTTTGACACTGTTTTCGAACTAATCCTAGAGGTGCTGGGAGTAGAAGTAGCAACTTGTTGAGGGTTAACAGAGTTAGAAGCATTATTCCTAGGTAACTTAGGTGAAGTGACTGGTTTTGACAAAACTTGTATCTCATCAACTTGGGAGGCAAACCTTTTCTTTAAAGATTTTGTTCTTTCAGATATAAATGCAGAATCCTGCCTAACAATGGACCGGTCTCTAGTGGGATGATAAACTAGCTTCCCAAGGTTGATGGTTTTGTAAACTTAGTGTTCACACTTTTCCTATGGTTTTTCTAAGCTCATTCTTTAAGGCAACAATGGCGAAACTCTTTTCCTGAAGTTCGAGCATCGAGCTCACGCTTTTTTCTATCAAAGAGTTTGTTTGTTCCATTGACTTAGTTCTAGCTTCTTTGACAGTAGTCTCTTAGTTCTATGTGATGCTTTCTCAAATACTCATTTTCTTTAGTAATTTGGCCACACAAACCGCTAATTCATCATTTCTCATTTGAATATCATCAATATCATTAACATCAAAATTACTTGTAACCAAATTACTTTTCACATGCATATCGAAATATGTTTCTTCAAATTGTTGATAGTTGAGTTTTTGTCTTGAAGTCGAGCTTTCAAAGTGTTAATTTCAAAAGTTCACGGAATTCGTGAAGTTCCGGATTTTTACATGGTTTGTTGTTGCAAACTTTCTTTTTACTCAGTATCGCAATTTCAAGTGAAATGCAATGTTTTCAAGTTTTGAGAATTTGTTTGAAAGTTCATCAAAAGCCTTTTATCAACCATATCATATGTTTTGAAATTATTAGACTCACCTCAACCAAGGAACATATATCGTAATCATGTTCAAAGATTAAGATCAAGATGTTTAGGTACATTAGCAGATGCACTATGTTGAATCAGCTTAAGGGTACCTCATCACATGACACATGTTCTTTTATCCGTCTGACATCTCGCATCCACATCATGTGTAACATGAGTTATTGAACAATTTGTTGCATCATTCTTTGTTGTTTCATATTCTCGCATTCAAAGAACACCGATTCTTCAACCGATACATTACCCAACTCATCACAACTTTCGTTAACTACACCGCACTCTCATCTATTATTTCATCTTTTGAGTAACTTCCTCAATATACTTCTCCACTTTGTCCATGAGATGGATAAGGTCTCTAAGAACACGCCAATTTCCATTCCAAAGTGTTTCTTGAAAGACATTTCAAGAATATCTTGATCATAATCATGTAAATTCCCACCGATGAATGACTCGAAATTGGTTGTGGATCACTTAGTGCAAAGACTAGAACTATCCTTTTGAACCTTTTCTTTATCAAGTTGTTGTTCCAATTGTTCTAGGTTCAACAAAGAAGTTTCTAGTTAGTGTAGGTAAATCCCTACGGAAGATGGCACTTGTTAGGTCACTAGTTTTACAAACACAAGTAATATAGAAAGGAGATGAGGCGGATGAACAAGTTATCACACACACACACGTATAAAGAAACCGTTAAGCATAGAGGCATGAATGAAAGAAAGACTTGAACAACCAACCCTCAAATGAGGGTTTACAAGAGATTTATAGGAGGAAGCTAGGCAACACCCTAGTTCCCATCCTTTCTTATATGGGCTTGGGCCTAAGCTTATGGGCCTTCTACATAAGCTAGACCTTAAACAAACATAAAGGCCATAATAAAGCTACCTATTACATATGAAATATAAATACTTGAAATATCTGCTTAGGAGTGATTCCAACAATCTCCCTCAAGTATATATGAATGTAAACGGTGAAGGCGTTGATGTAATAGTAGCTCGACGCCTTCCGACATTCTTCTTTCTTGTGAGAGGAATTGCCTTGATTCGAACAATCTCCCAGGTAGAGAGATAGTTATCTTTGAATGCTTATGCTTCGACGCCATCTTTAACTTTGTTATTTGATCATTGTTCTTTGTGGTGAAAGTGATAGTATGTTGTTGTCTCGCATCATCCCGCTTTCAGTCCGCTTCACGCCTCCAAGGTTCCACGCCATTCTTCAACATGCTCACACGCCTTTGACGTTGGAATTCAATACTAATGAAGTTCTTAAGTCTTTAACTTTGTAGATTCTTTGGCTTGACGAAGAATCATTCTGCGGTTGTGTTGCTTTTGGATAGAACTTCCATTCGTGATGATGTTGGCGTGAGCATGAGAAGAATCAAGACGATCATTCCGCTCCCGAGCTTCCATAAGAAGAAAACATGTCAAACGGTTAGTAATAAGCGGTTTTCGCACTTACAAGTTTTAACTTCGAGAGTGTTAACAAGATAGTGTGAAAACACAACTCTAATTCTTACAAAGGCCGCTCGAACTGGAGTCCCACAAGTGAGATAACGCGATGTACCAAGCACATCTACAGCTCGATGAGTCGAGGTACACCAAGCATCACCTCACAATCAGACCGCTTGAGACACACTCGCGTAATCCACTGTGGAGTTACCAAGTGACCGCCGTGGTCGTTTGATGTTGACCGGCAGAGTTTCCATTCAATCACCGAGGATCGCAGATGTGAACCTCTCATAAATGTTCTCGATGCATTGCTAAGATCTCGTGAAGGACTCGATATGAACCATCGATAATCTTATTTGTTGATCATCAAGTGATTAAATGTCAAGTGTTCCTAAGAGATCTTTGATGAATCTCGTGGCTCTAGACTCAATAGTGCTTTGGTTTTCTCAAGTGAGACTAGGAGAGGGTCTCCTCTTCAATACCAACGATCTCTAAGAGAAAGCCAATAGTTTACGTAGGTTCCCCGTGAGAATGAAACAAGTCTTTTGAGAGAAACTTGAGTGGCTAAGAAGGTTTAGTGCGTGGCCACCGGGTCCATGACGATTTTTAATCTTCAATACCGTGTCACTAAGTGACAATCAAGAGTATATGAATTGAACCCTTGTCCGCCTCTAAGTTGAATAACTGAGGGTTGTTTTTTCACCCTTTACTTTACATTTCTTTTGATTCTTCAACTCCTTCTTTCTCCGATTCTCATTTTCTCCTTTTACAATCATTCCTAAGGACTTCTAACACTAACTAATGGTAGTGTCCTTGGGTAGATCCCTCCGGCTCTGGCGGATCATAGGACGGTTATTCCTAACCTTAGTCACCTTATAACTCCATGACTAACCTATGTTGCCATTAAAACCACAACTTGGAAAAATCTCTCAAATGGTTTGTAAATGAAAACATGTTTGAACCATGAGAGATAAGGTTTTGCATAAATACTCCTCCACATGTGTTTAATAGTTTTAATGGTTAAATGCACAATGAGGAAAGAGCGCACTTTAGAATTGATCCATCAAGATAGACAATCCCCGCGAGACACGGTTACGTAGCATAGTTAAAGAGTTACATTGTCGCTTTAGGTGACAACTAGCCCTAATAACTACCTTGAAGGTGTAGACAAACCTCGAAAGGTTGTCATACCGCCGAGTTCATGTCTATCAAGAGTTTCTCGAATGGTACTTTCTACTTGGACAAGTCCTTCATAGACACGCTACATTACTAGCGAACTAGCTTGAAATTATTACCCGTCCAGACAAGTCTTTTCGAGTTACTAACAGCTTAGTACCGCTAATTCACTGGTGAAGTCTCAAGTACATGATTCATTTGCATTTTGCACAACATATTTCTTATCACACAATTTTCTCCCTAAAAATGGCATATAAAATGTTATTTTGAACGGTTGAGAATAAATATGACCATTTCGAGTGTCATGAGAAGATGACCACTCGAACAATTTGTGAACAAAGTTTTAATTCAAATACTCCCCTCAACTAGTGATATAAACGGTTGAGGTTTTGAAAATCATATGGGAGGTATTTGTGTTTTGAGCAAAACCTTGAAAATGAAAGGTTTGATAGGTTTTACTCAAAAATAAGAAGCTTTCGCTCCTTTAATAAGGATTGTGGCAATCGAGGCGCACTACGTGGTCCTTTCTTGACAATTATGTGTTGTACATCGTTATGTGCACAAGCCATAGACATATATCATCATACATCCAAATTTTTAATGAAAGAACCAAATCAAGGAGTACCAGAAGTGCAAGTGATGTTCCTGTGAGTACGAACATGGCGTTGATAGCCGGTGATGTTGATCCCGGGTCGACCACCAACAAAACTTTCCAACGCTCGAATCGATCCCTTCGAACAACCGCTCATCAATCATGGTGATGATCCTTCTCACATCCCTCCTTTCCGAGAATTCAAAGCTTAGGAGACCCAATTTTCAAAGCGATATCCTTCAACTCAGACGCCAATCCATCCCTAACCACTTCAAGGTATGATCCTCGAATTTCAAGTTCACTACACGCCATTAAGTAGTTTCTTTGAAGTTCACCGCGTAAACAACTCAATGGTTTGTCGATGAGCGATATTGAGTTAGCGATTGATGCCTGGAAGATCAAGCATTGGAGGAGTGAGGTTGACACGCTCGATATGATTCAATGGCAAGTCAAGATCTTCAACACGCTCTTTGATGACTATGCGTCGATGAAGATGAGCAAAGGACTTGATGAATTCACGCTGTACTTCAGCTTGAAATTGTCTCATGCGACCTTGAACTTTAGCAAGATACATGTCTTCAATATCGTTGATGTTCAAATTCTCAAAGTCGCCTTCAGAGAATGCATAGTCCCTTTCGCCTTGTCTTTGACCACAATCTTCTTGAGAAAAGTGTAGTCCCATTTAGACGATAGACCAACATGTTGGATGGCCACGATAATTTTAGTAATCGAACACCGCATCTTGAGACTTCGACCAAGCGCCTTCAGTAGTAGATTCTTCTGCCCGCCAATGGTGAATCCCATACATTGCATCTTGGTCATATGCTACCACTTTGTCGAGAACATGGGTAGCACGCCTCGACGGCTATACAATCGAGTATATGGCGCAGGAATGGAAGTGTCCGAGATGTAGCGATTTCCTTGAACCATCG
>CM040243.1:169121990-169173079 GCA_022545495.1 Chrysanthemum lavandulifolium | reverse complement strand
TATTTGAGTTCAAATGAAATACATGTATGAGATAATGTTTATATCTAGACATTTGAAATTTTACCTCAACATTAAATGTCAACACCCCTTAGGGCGGTTTTATGGATCTTTGTCCATACAATATATTTTTTTTTTTTTTTCTTTACTTGTGTTTATTTTGTTAAAAAATGTGTAAGTATTTGATAAAAATTGTATAAGTAAATGGTGTAGGTAAATGATAACTTTTGAGTACAAGAGATTTTTAATAGTTCAAAATAGAATGTAATGAGATATTAAAAATTGTAAAAATACATTCCTTGCGAAATTTAGGTGATAAAAATAATTATCGTAAGATTTTTAAGAAAACGACGTAATAATTAAACTTTAACGATTAATATACCAAATAAATTTGAAACACTAGGAAAACTAAAAATATAGTTTTTATAAACTAAATGTGAGTTTAAAAATACCTCGGGATCATTTTTGAAAGTATCGGATTAAATTTTTTTTTAAAATAATAACTCACGCGATAACTTTTAATTAATAAGAAAATAAAGTGTAATGTAAAATGCAAAACCGTTATGAAATGATGAATATGGAATATGAGAATGACCGGAAAATGAGAATTGTGACAGAGAATGAGTACACATTCGACGTGCTAGCGAAAAGAAGAGATTCGCACATCGAACGGTTTTTCTAAAAGTATTTTCAATCGAGATACTTTTGAATTTGAAATGAATACACATTCGACGTGCTAGAGAAAAGAAGGTTTGCACATCGAACGGTTTTTCCAAAAGTATTCGTCAATTCCATTCTGGACCAAGGTTGATTCAAGATTGAATCTCCCATCGTTTCTATCCGGTTGTCACAAGCTTGATTTTTAGAAAAGATCTCACATGTCACCCACCAAGAGCTTGTTTGATGTTGGCTCTAGAAGGATTTCCATCTTCATCGTGAATACTTACATATCACTCGGATGTTCGCTATACCACAAGGATAATGCGTAGGACTCTTAATATATACTTACTTTCCACATTGTGTGAAACAAAGAAGTCTTCAAGAATTTAGTGTCCTAATGAGATATTGTGGATGATCTCTTGGCTCTAGACTCAATTGTGCATATTTGGTTCTGTCTTGGGAGACTGGGAGAGGGTCTCCTTCTTCAATATCAACAATCTCAAGAGAAAGTCGATAGATTATGTCGGTTCCTCGTGAGAATGAAACAAGCCCTTTAAGAAGAACTTGAGTAGCTTGGGAAGTTTAGTGCAAAGGCATCACTTTGGGTCCATGATGTCTTGTCTTCAATACCAAGTGTTACCTTAGTAAACACCAAGAGCATATGTATTGAACCCGTTACGCCTCTAAGGTTGAATTATTGGAGGCTATTTCTTTTCACCCTTTTCATATTCAATTCTTTTTCATTCTTCAACCCCTTCAAGCTTACCGAGACTTCATAACTAGAACCTTGTTGGGTTTATTCCAAGACTAGCTCTGCCTCATTCCGCACTCTTCCCATTTCTTATTTTTCTCCTTTTTTTTCAATATACCTAAGGACTCTACACTATCTAGTGGATTGTCCCTGGTAGATCCCTCCGCTCTCGCGGGATCGTGGGAACAAATACCTAACCTCACCATCCTTATAACTCCATGCATAAAGTAAAATGGTCGGTCTTTTGGTACAGTTCATTCTTCCTTGAAACCAATTGAAAAATCATTTGGAAAAACAATCAAGGTACTTGTGATACGAGATCAAAGCATTTTGTACCCTAATAGTTTTGATCATTTAGAAAACCTCCCCTCAACATGTGCGTATGATTTAGAAATTGTTTAGCACAAGGAGGCAAGAGGACTTTGAAATATTTTCTTTGATCACAATTTTCATAATGAAAAGCCATTTGATTTTCATGGTAAAATTCTCCCCAAATATGTGCGAGGGATATTTGAAATCATTTTATCACATAGAGGCAAGAGTTCTTTTGAGGCACATTTACGATCACACAAGCCATTAAGAAACCATTTAAAACTCAATCAAGGTACTTTATGTTAAAACATAAAGCATTTTCACCTTGATAGTTTCTTTTTAAAATGCTCCCCACAATATATGCTTCGAGATTCGAAAGCGTTAGCACATATGAGAGAAGCAAGATGCACAATTAAATCAAACGATCACCTTTATCAAATTTCATTATTAAATCACAAATTCTCCCCGATCAAAATATCAAACCCTTTGAGATTTTGGATCCCAAGTGATTTAATTAGGTTTAGAAAACATAGGAGAAAATGTGGCGTTTAAATACTCATCCGGTTTTGGATAAATCCTCCTCCTCAACATGTGCATTATGTATGTTGAAATAGTTTGGCACATGGAGGCGGAGTGCCTTTAAAGGACTAAAACCAATTCCATTTAAAACAGATTGAGATTTAAATCACGATCTCTACCCGATCGAAATATCAAACCATTTGAGATTTTGTGATCCCAACTGATTTAACTCATTTAGAAAAATTTGGGGAAAGACGGCAAGATTCAATTTTGAAAGATGATGATAAGGACCATTTTAAGACATTAAAGATTGTTAGTGTCGTATGATAGTTTTAAGAGATCTTTTAAGTAAAACAAAACAATTTCACAATCAAACAAGAATGTAAAAATTTCATTTTGAAAGACCTTGATTCTAAAGAAAAATCATACCATGACATAACATTAAATCTTTAGATCACCACATACTTCGCATAAGCGGACTTGATGAAATATTGTTTGAAAATATTTTATTTTAAATCACTCTCCCCTCAATCGATGACCAAGTCGATAATTGAGTGACTTAGGTTTTGATAACATGAAGTCCGTGATTTTCAAAATTAGTCCAATATATTTTCATAATAATATTTTCCATTTTCAAAACAATTTAATCAAATTATTTAAAATTGTTTAAAATGGTATCCGCACAAAGATACGTTAGGTGGTTGAGAAGCTTCCGTTGTTCTTTGTAGGGCTTGGAAGAAAACCGTCTGTAGAAGCGGTGAGACTTCTTCTTCACGTGTCACACCCCAAATTATCTCGCTTTTGTACCGAATGGAATTCGGGGATTGACCGTCATAGCATCACAATCAAGTTATATTGAACGACCTAAAGTGTCGCTTTAAAACACATCGCTTGACATTTATATAAAACATCCGAGTTACAAGATAGGTCCCAAAAGTTAATAAAGTTTATGGAAAATATAAGTATATTACAAGTCCAAACGATGTTTTGAAAGAAAATGCCATAATATATAATGAGACAAGTCGACGCCACGACTCTATAAGGGTTCCTTAATCGTTCCATGGTGAGTATGTCTAGTTACCTTAAAATACATTGCTAAAACGGTCAACAATAATGTTGGTGAGAAATCATAGGTTTATGAAAATGATTTATACGACTACACAAGTATAGATAATGTATGACAATGTCGCCACAAAATGTTACAATTGCTATAAGTCCATGACACCGAAACTAGACTCGATCATGATGTTCGCTTCAACAGTGTTTGCCAAACAACTCAAATAATGTTATTAAATGAAATGCATCCGTTTAACCGCTTGAATCCACCAACCCGGATGGAGGTGTCACCCCGATAGATCTATCCACTACCCCGCTTCTATGAAATTAACGGCTCATGTTATATAATGGGGACATTCAATTGGCATGAGGTAACTTAAGCAATGTAAATGAATTTGATATACTTGGTATCGTAATAAAATGATGTGCAATGTATTCTCCCCGTAAGTTTGAAAACAAGTATTAAATGTATACAACGGGCTATGAAAACTCACTTGATGAATTGATGTGATGACAAAAGTGAGTACACCAAATGTAGCGTGATCTCTAAACCCACCTATTATGAATGATATGATATGTAATAAGTCATGATGTAATGTTATGCATGCAATTCGGATGATATTTATACCACTTATGAATTTTTGAAAACAATACTTCTCGTCGAAGATATAATCTTTTAACGTCTTGACCATTTTTAAATTACTTCACATGTATTTACGTTGAAATGATATCCGACGATAATCATTTAGTGATTTATTGTGAAAATATTACTTTTCGTCGTAAAATAATGTTATTGAAATTTCCATGAAAGTGACAAAAACGGCCTCTAAAATCTAGTCGAAATGGTGCACGCCGAGCGCTAGGAAACATACTCAACGGTTTTGGGAAGCTCGTATGATTATCTCAAAGTCTTAGTACATGAGTTTCTATCCTAGAGGTCTTGAACATAAAGAAAATTAGAGGTTAAGCACGGTACTTATGTCCCAAAATATAGTTTAAGGATGGTTTTTCGGCAAAGTTTGAGCAACCGTAATTAATTCATTACAACTCCGCTAAACAAACAATCGGACATTTTGGAAAGTATACTTGGCGATTTCACTTTTACTAGAAGACTTCACTTTATGAAAAGTTCTAAATCAATGTTAAAACAACCTTTAACTTGGTAACTAGTCTTTGCCGCAAAACTTGTCTATTAGAAACCAAGTTAGTTTTTCTTATATGATAAAAGTTACAAACTTTTGTAAACGATATAATTTAGTCGTTACAAACTGCTTTCACGCTTTAAAGATCCTTAGCTTTGTATCAAGTATACTAACATATTTTTAACAAGTCGACATAATTTACAACGCCCAAGCTTCATTTTTGACTCGCATAAAATAAATAATGGTTGCTGAAATTTCCGTAAATTTATATTTTCGTCGCCAAATTGAAAAATTCATAACTTCTTCGTTATAACTCCGCTTTAATCCGCTCAAGCCGCCACGTTTCATTTTAAAGTATATTTTCTAAATATCTAGGCCAAATATTTTACCTACTGTCGGATTTTCCAGAATTTCAAAATAAGGATGACCCTTTTCAAAACGTGTCGAAATGAGTTTTTCTCGCGCCAAACCTATTCTAACCCATTCAAAACAACTCCGGCTATTCTAATCCTACCATACACCTTCTTAGGGTGTCATGGTTTCTAGACATCACCAAAACTAATATATAACAAGGAGTAATTATAGGATGGATTATATATATTTAACACTTAAAAACATTAAAAGTGGTATAAACATCACATAACTTGCATGTTTCTCAAATAAAATGATATGACCATAATAATGAATGTGAAATAAAAATATGAATATGAATGCTTACAAGAAATATGATGAGGTTTAAGGACAATGGGTTTTTCCAAATCACTTGAGGTTTTTATTGCAAAACCTATACAACAAGTGATACTAGTGTTTAAATAAACTTGTCTTGAAATTTTATGAGATGATTCTCCTTTGGTCTCCTTGTGGCTGCGAATTTTGCAAGAGAAAAAGAATGAAATATTTGATCTAGTATTTGAGAAATGAAATGATATGAAATGAGTTTAGTATAATATACATTATACTTAAAGATATTATGCAAATATCTTCCATGACTCACCCTTGTGTCAAGGGTGCTAGTCATTCTCTTGATATTATTATTTTTTTAATAAGTATAAGTGTAAGATTGTGAAGTTAAATTAAGTTAAGTGGTAAGTTGTAGTCACTTGTGAATATTTTAGGGTAGCGTTGGATAAAAATAAATTTTCACGGGTCAAGATAAAATATTTTTAGGTCATAAAAATTATAAAAATACATTTCTTGCAAAATTTGAGTGATATAATAATAATCGTGTCGTATTTAAGAAAAACATCGTAATTATATAAATACAACAATTTAGTTACAAAATAAATTTAAAACACTGGGTAAACTCATAATATTATTTTATAAACTTAATATGAGTATAAAAATATATCGGGATAATTTTGGAAGTAATGGATCAATTAATCAAAATAATTAATTACACGATAACGCTTATTTAATATGAAAATTATATCTTAATGTAAATGCAAAACCATGCATGAACTAATAAGATGACAATGATGTTAATGAAATGTAGACTAAACTTAGTCTATATGAAATGACCTCGATGATATGATCATGAATTCACAGCTAAACCATTACGGTTACGTGAATTTGATGCTCAAAAACCTAGTTCACGATAAATGATAAATAATGAAACATGAGTAATGTTTTGAGAATGACCTCAAAATACGATTGTCACATTACGTTGCATTTTGAATGCCAACTCGAGGTCAAATTAAGTCCGCTTCTTCAATCACTTAGAAGAAAACCATCTAACGATGCAAAGAGACATCTTATGTTGCATTTATGCCAACTTTCCATTGAAGTCAAATTAAGTTCTGCTTCTTCATTTGTCAACCCAAGATATAGTTACCCTTTCCTTTCGCATCCAATCATCTTCAATTGTGGGATCCGGATCGAACATTCTTTTATACCAATATACCCGATACGTTAGTGAACACACATACAAATATATGGTGGTCGACATCACCCAAACAACAATCGACTAATTAAAGTTAATTCAACATAACAATCGATCATATAAGGCATGGGGTTTATGTGTTAATCAAACTCTAATCATCTAAACCTAACAATCATATCCTAAATTCCTAGTCCTTCGACACGTGCAAATATCATTTTAATTAAGCACGAGGATAATTAAGAAAGCTCGTTAGATGATATAGATTTGAAAACATTCTCCCTCAATCAATGACTTATTTTCTCGAAAAGATTAAAAGCTATCGAAGTCATTGATTGAGTTTTCAATTTTACTAAAACTCAAAACCGATTGGTTTTGCAACTCATTAACCACCATTTTGTTAAAACACCAAATATTTTTCTCAAGAATTTTAGACGGAAAACATTTGTAGAGAATGCAAGATCCTCGACATACTTTCCTAGTTTTGTTTTTAGGATAAGTGCACGAAATATTTTGAAAATAGTTTAAGCGTAGCACTTTCCTTCTTTAAAAACGGGTTGCTATCTCAAATAATAGCAAGCCATAGTTTAACACGGGTCACAGCCTCAAGAAACTGCAGCCTTTTTTTTTTTTTGACATGTTTAGAAAGAAATATTTACACCTCCTGCTCGAACTTCATCTAAAGTCCCGTGCCATTATTGAATGACATTTCTAAGACCGTAGATGTTATCGATACCGAAGACATGTCATAAGAAAACATATTTTGGTATTTTGAAATTTTCGATTTTTATGGGTTTTGTTGATTTTATATTTTCTATTTTGTTTTAGTTGGTTTTATATTTTGTATTTTGTTTTCCTCGAAAAATATATACAAAGATAGATAAGATGATATAGTAAAGAAGATGATGACGAGAGTACCAGATAAGGATATCAAGCAAAGACGTAGAAGATAGAATTCGCCATCTCTTAAACTTCCACCACCAAAGCTTCCAAGACTCTTGAATCGAAGAGAGAAATTGAGCCACTTGAAAGTGAGACTTTTGGTAGCTTCCCCAAACCGAAAATCCTTTAGTGAGCGATTCAAAGCTTTATTTCAAGCTTTTCTTAGCCAGTGCATGAGATGCACACCATTATCATAAATCCCATTGCTCCATTTAAGAACGATGATCGAGGATCTCCATTCGGGTTATATCATCAAAGAACAACAACGTATCATCCCACACATAAAATAATCTTCTCGGATTTCTTTTCACCGACGTCTCAGCAATCCATTCCAAAAGGTGTCAAGAAACCACTTCCCGAGTAGTTGAATTGATGCGCCGCCTCTTTGTATAATGCTCAAGAACTCTCCAAATACACATCATGAGGGAATGAAAACACCTCCTCATGTTCACATTTTTCTTCCCGATGATCATGTATGAAGCTCAAGAACCCAAGTACACCAATACCCAAAGCTCTCCGAATACACATCATGAGGGAATGAAAACACCTTCCCATGTTCACATTTTTCTTCCACGATGATCGTGTATGAAGCTCAAGAACCAAAGTACACATTCCCACCGAAAGAATAATCGATAACACCTCCTCATGTTACACATTTATCTCCCCGAATCTGTCGCACTTGTGTACCTCTTTATCTTCAAAACTTTCTTTACATCACTTCCCCACGCCGTTGGAATACTAACACTAAAAGCCTTGATGAGTAAAACCTGAGTTTCTCTGCGGTCATGACATTTGTTTTCCGGATATCTTCAATCACTTAGAAGTATTAAGCTCATCAAGTTTACTCATGAGTCAAACCTTGAGTTTCTCTGCTGTAATAACATTTGTCTTCCCGGATATCTTCGCCATTTAGAAGTATTAAGTTCATCAAGTTTACTCGCTTTGTTTAGATGTGTGTCTCCTTGCCCCTTTCGGTTTTGATACTTGTAATCAAGAACAAATATAAGCCCAAATACTTGAAATCTTTATGAGAAGAACACTTGAATTCTTGTGAGAATCAACTTGTTGAAGACTCTCTCGACTATTTTTATCAACCCTTATGTAGACAATTTGAAGTGACCATCGATGAAGAAAACCGATATACCTACTTGAAACTGAAGTCAACTTCCCACATTTGTATCTTAAGCTTGCACCTAATGATGGAAGAACGGTAGATAATGTATGCTTCAAGCAAATCTCTAAGTACTCACTACCCAAACAAAGTATGAGACATTAACACCTTCATGCGATTATCCACACCGTCATATGCGTGTGACATCGAGTAAAACAAAGTAACTCCTAATAGTGATAGTTAACTGTGTCTTCAACCATCCACCTCGATCGCCGGTAACTAGATAAACCAAGTCTTCAACTCAAATTCTTAAGCCCGAGCAAGTTATCAAATAAGAACACGCCTTCGAAAGTCAACTTCAATCTCAAATAAGTGATAAATGATTAACTCAAGTAATCAACTTGTGTCAAATGTCCAATACGAGAAATAGTCAATAACAACGTCTCGAGGAGTCACGCTAAAAATATGAGCAAGTCTAATTGGGATTGAATCGACTTATACTTCTCTCCCAATTAGTGCTCTCCCTAAACCGACAATCTGCTTGATAGATGCCCGATTAAGAAGAAGTCTTTAGATTGTTAAATGCAACTCGCCTTTAGTCTTCTAACATGTAGCGTAAAATGTAGAATGCATCAGACTCGACCTTCTTCAAGATTGTGCGGTTGGGGAATAAATAGTTAACATCTTCAACTCACACCAAGAAGCATCCCACCAAAAGCATCCCAATTAACTTACATTTTGCAAATCCCTTAACTAAAATCCTCCCAATCAAACAAGAATGTAAAGATGTTCATCAAGGAAATCAAGAATCGTGCCGCAACGAACACACAAGATGGTAACACCAAACTACCAATCACATCAAACAAGAACGGATAGATTGTTCGAATCATCATATTGATGTATACGTGAAGCATTAACCGGAAGCACTTTGTCGATAAACTCATCAACTGAAAGTGAAGATGTCAACCAACGGCTCTTAAAAGAAACATCATGTGAAGATGACCCGATAATAAGAAGCTCTTCTTACATGAGTTTGGAGCCGTTGACCATTTATTCTCAAATATCAATCAACCATGCAAAAATTCACACTTCTTCTCCCCTCAATAATTGCATACTGGAGATGCCATTCTTGACTAAATAAGTGAAATCATCCAAAGTATTCTATTCACACTTCTCCCGCAAAATTAGCACATGATGTCGCCATCGTCATTATAGTTGAGCAAGTGGAATAAGAAAATAATCAATGGTAGCCCGGTTCACTTTATGACCGAAGCGCATGGAAAAGCATGAAGCATGTTGATGAGAATGGTCATTAATTAGAAGATTTCTCTTCGAAGATAAAGCGCATCGACACGCACACTTTTCTTTTCTTTGGAGAACGAGGCATGAACTGTTGTGTTCATACGTCATATGAAGATTTCTCTTCTTTCAAGATAATGCGCACCAAACGTACACATTTCTTTTCTTCGAGTACGAGGCTCGAATCGATGTGATCGACGTCATAATCTCTCTTTTCATCATCTCTTGGAAAACTTATAATCAACCCCATTATTATTCAAGAGGCTCTTTGTCGTGACAAATGATGGAGAAAACCCAATATGATGAATTTGACCACTGAAGTAAACTAACCCGAACTTGTGACTTATACTTGCACATATGTAACAAAGAGCGGTGCCGATTTCCATTAGCATCTCTAAGTACTCTCTATGTACTCTATACTCTTCAACCAACCAACCATCAAGTATAAGACGACATTACCTATTGAAAATCCACAATTGAATGTGACACGAGCACTACAACGTAACTCCTTAAAGTGATAGTTATTTTGTGGTGGTATGAGCCCAATTCCTCCAAGTGGTAAAAGAAAAGGTAAAAGACACCCAACAATAACTAGATTTCCAAGTCTTCGCTTTTAATAATAAGCTCGAACAAGGATCATGAAGAATCTTCATCCAACCATCCCGATACCTTCGGATACTAAGTACACTCACTCCGTGATATTTCACTTCACCCTTAAATAAACAATAGTGAATTAACTCTGTTGTCACATCTTCTTGATTAAAAGCTCAAATCTAGCCTCCTATGACATTTTAAGTGAACTATGATAATGGTTTCATCCCACCATGGTTAAAAGCACATAACCTCGTAAAACCATGTAATAACCAAACCGCCATGACGAAGATCCAAACACACATCCAATTCATGAAGTACACCCTTTTATCCCTTCTTCAAGTAGAAACCGTAGCACTAGCATCGTAAAGGATCCCGACCTACACTTTCCTTTCTCCGTGATGGTTCCATCATCACGGATTTTACAATTCTATGGTTTAAACCGAGAAATAGTTTCTTCAGGGATTTTACAAAACCAAGAATAAACCGTAAGATAGATCCGAAATGCTCATTACTTTAACCAGGATGTTTTCATTGTCACGGATTTTACAAGTCTATGATTTAAACCGAGAAATAGGTTCTTCGCGGGATTTTACAAAATCAAGACAAAACCGTAAACAATGTCGACTTGAATGAGTTATGACAACCTTGGTTTCGTGAATATCTGTTTAGGGAACATGCGGTTTATCAACGGTTCATTATCCAACATCAACAATCATCATCAACCATCCAATCAACACTTTGGTAAACACATCATTCACGCATTATGTCGGCAATTTGTAGTGACCACATGGAGAAGTAAACCCGATATCAAACTTGATCATGAAGTAGAATTCCCCATATTTGTTACTTAAACTTGTACTCATCCTCGTGAAAAAGAAACGGTGTACCCAATGTACAAATCCTCTTGACGTATCCTCAACTGTGTGAGACACCGAAGTGATAGTTACAATTTGGGTCGAGAAAGAATCACAAAAGTAACTAACTAGCCAAGTCTTTATCACACTCTTTAAAAGCCCAAACAAGTCATCTTCGCGGAATGGTAGAAAGAAAGAAGACGAAATAAGTGAACGCGTGCCCGGAAAAACTCACTTCAAATCCAAATAAGAAATATCGTATAAACAATCCGTTGTCAACATTTTCCAACAAACAATTCAAGCCGTGATATAATACTCGTCGTGAAGGTGTATACACCAAAGTACCCAACCTCGCCATTTGTAATTATCGAGGCCGGTCCATGAAAATTAATTCAATCATCCAAGTCTCATCAAATCCCAACTCACATCAAATATCATCACAAATCTCATTGTTAGATCTTATTGTTAAATCACCCAATCACATCATATATATTCCCATTCAAAACTCAAATCGCTCATCGGATATTGAGCAAGCCTTTATCCAAGTCTAGTTCAATCCAAACCCGATAACATTACAGCCTATAATCAATTCCAACACCCGGTCTAATAATCAACACATACAAAATATTACTTAAGAGCCACTTTAAGAAACATGTAAACGTTGTTTGATATTATCTAAGGACATGCAACGTTAAAAAGCATCATGATACAAAATAACCCGGTCCATAATCTAAGACCCACGTTTAAGAGATATCAGCTTCTCAGTATACACGTTTAGATCATGGGCCATTTAGATATCACTAGATTCGGGCCTTAGAGGAGATACACGGCCCACTCAGGAGAGTCTGATCCACACACGTGTTAACCTAATTATATGGGGTATTAAACACATCCCTTATCCCATTTGCATCCTAAAAATCTCACATATCCTAACCCTAGTATCACTCTAGTTATAATCCGCCCCATCAACACAGATAACACTCTTCTCCAAAATTTCACTAATCCTAAACCTAATCTCAATAACAAACTCCTAATTCACCTCGCCACGTGGATGGCTCGAGGACTTGACATGGTACGTCTTAGCCACGTGGATGGTTAGAGGCATGGAGAAGGCTTTAAGATCAAGGATAAACCGTAGGTGTAATCTTATTCCATTGTTGTTAATGAGTCTTAATCGATCCAAGGACATGAGTTAACATAATTGTTACACTCATTCCTTTTTTTCGAATATTATCAAGTGTGGATTAATGACCCACCGAGTTTGTTTATTTGTTTTTGAGTAAGAGATCGAACCAGGAATGGATAATAACAAGTTTGCTATAAGTCTTTTTCCATTTAGTTCAGAAATGTCAAAGACTTGGATCTATGATGATATGGTAGCGTGTGATAGATCCCATGACGGTCTTAGATGAAAAACTTAATATAACACAACCAATCTGAGATCATTCATGTTTTGTTTATGTTTGAGTCTTGAATTTGATTGAGAGTTGAGTTTGTTTTTGGTTTTGGATCGAGACATATGGACTGTTTCATAGATCGATGATGGTGATATCTTGAAGTCTATGAGTCATTTTGGTATTTGGGTTCAAGTTGTCAACAAGTCGTATTATCTCGTTAACACAACTCGCTTATTTCTTTTCATCACAACTCGCATATCCCGTGCGGTTCACAACACGCTTTGTCCAACTCACTTGTATAAATTGTTATTAACTCGCTTTAAAGAAAACAAGTTTAGCCAACTCGCATAAGTGTGTCAAGTAGCATGACAAGTCGCATAGATGCTATACATCAACTCGCATAAAATTATGCGAGTACACAACTCGCATCTGTTTCATTGAACCTGGACAGAATCTCTACTCGCATCATACTTGAGTCATCTCGCAATAAAACCAACTCGCATAAGTAACAACACGCTCAAAAAGCGAGTTGAGAGCAACTCGCATATGGACCATATCAACTCGCATCATACATGACCAACTCGTAGTTGACTAAATAGTCAACTCGCATCTAGGAAACATTGAATCTGGTCCAGTAAGACAACTCGCATAAATGAAAACCAGCAGCAGCAGACCAACAAAAACGTGACCAAGGATGATAGTACAACTCGCATATATGAAAAACAGTTAACTCGCATATATGAAAAACATCAAATGGCTTATTAAAACTGCATGTACCTTGTAAATAACATGTGAGCACCAGCAGGTTTCAAGATAAAAACAGCTTTTAACAATCATCAAGATGCCAACTGTTTTAGAAACATACTCAACCATCAGATTCCAACATAAAATCTGCTTAAACCATTTAAATTACCACACTCAAACAATCATCAACAAACAATATACAAACTGCATAACAACATCACAAGAGGCGCGTCAACCCGCATCAACCAAACCGCATGAAAACCATACAAATCATCAAAAACAACACAACCTGGCTCTGAAACCAATTGTTAGGATCCAATATTTATGTTGTTTGATGATTCGGGTGGTCTAGGACAATGATTAAACAAGAAAGCCATTTTAGAGAGATGAAGAGAGTTGAGAGGAGGTTCTTGAAAGAGAGTTTCTTTAGAAAATGAAAGGTTAGATTCAAAGAAGCTACACCCCTTCCATGGATGGAAGGGGTATTTATACTTACAAATTACATGACCTCCTATCGGCCGTGGATCGTGTATACAAAGGGTAAAGACCGTCCTTCCTCCACGGTGTTGTACTACACTATTCTATGCTACTTAATTAACTAATTAACTACTACATAACGTAAATAACTACAAATCTACGAGCTAACATATGCTAGACTATAATTGGGGTGACCGACACTTTAACATGGAATTTCCAATTCCTAACAAGATGTGTTTTATCTTCATTACTAAGCACTCTATTACGCTTCTCGATTTCATGAATTATCTATTGTATTGAAAGTTTCTCATGATCGTGTTATTGAGCTTGAAAACAAAACTCATAACTAAATGAGAAAATTGATAAGGATGATCACGATAATTTGGTAAAACATCTTTCTAAACTAGAAGTTGAACATTTTGATTTGCAACTAAAATATCAACATCTTAAAGAAAATGTCAAAACCTCAAATATCAAGACATCCTCGGATGTTCCGTAGTTTGATGCGCTTTTCAAATAAACAAACGTGACGAAACGATTCAAGCTCATTGTAACACGATCGAAAATTGAAAGCCCAAATTTCACAATTAAAGGGCAAAAAGAATAATGCGATCGCTCCCAAATGCCTCCTCCTTTAGATTCTCAAGATTCTCGCACTTTTCATCTTCAAAACTTGATTAATGCTTTACAAAAGGAAAATGAGGGTTTTCTCAAGAAAATGAAAAAGTTAAGCGACACTTTAAAGAGTTATATGATTCAATTAAAATCACTCGTGACAAGAACAACGAAAAATAACGTCTTTACAAAAGGAAATTGAGAATCGAGAGACAGGAAAAGGGAAACCGCCACTTGTCTTTAATGAGAATGTTGCATCAAGATCATCCTCGATCGCAAATATATCAGGATCATAAATACATTCCTCCTCATCTTAGGAATAATGAACTTGTGTTTCATAACTATTTTGCTCACCTTAAGGATAGTCTAGAATGTCTCCGTGAGATTGTGGAAGAGGATTTTATAAATAAGCCTCTTGACAGTGAAATTAGGTTTGCGTGCATTCAAGCAAAACGATCTCAAGAGCTGCTAGAATGTTTAATAGCAACATGTCCTAAATCCTTATGTGCGAAAGGTAATGTTGTGATGCCTTGTTCTATGCCTAGTGCCAAGCATACAAACCATTCTATGCCCACTTTTAAGAAAGTAAACACTAATGTGCCTTCAAGTAGTTCGGATCCTCGACTTCTAATTCAAGAATGCAAAAGTAGATCAACCAACTAATGTTCCCATAATTCCTCTCACAGAGTAATCGGTGACATTAAAGCAAGCGAGTCAAAGCCTGTGCAATACCAAGCAAGATAGGACCTCGCAAGCTAAGAATGTGCATTGGAAGAAAGTAGAAGATCACCTTAGAATATTAAGTTTGAGTTGAATAAAACGAATTGTGTTGATTCTAGTATTAGCTATAAGCGCATCGTAATTAATTCAAATCGCTACTATTCGCAAACCATGTAATGATGATCGCTTGATTTACAATTACTAATCATGAATGTGGTGTGAATGTTTTGTCTAATGTTGTCAAATGCCTCGTTAAAAATTTAATGCTAAAATCAAGCTAAGAAGGCTAAAAGGCAAAGGCGAAGAAAGTTAGAAAACAAGGAAACCCACGGGAAGGAAATTTAGTAATATAGGTTATCAATGGATACCCTTGGGCGTAAGGTTAATGAGTTTTGCCCTAAATTTGCTAAGTCAATGCCCACTAGAAAATGGATGCCTCTTGGTAGAACTATTCCCTTAAGAAGTGAACATACTTTGAATAGGTCAAATATGGACACTAGCATCGCATCTATTTCTAATGAGTCCATTGTTTCTACCTCGATGTGGGTGTTCCAATCATCGTTATTAACCAAATGGAACCCATTCTTGCATGGGATCCCAATTATCCGATTATCCATTCTTGTTCGTGTTCAACTGCAGATCGTTCAAATCGTTCGTGATACCGGACTCAGTTTGTTTCAAGCATATGACCGGAGACCGGTCACGGCTCATGAACTTCGTGAGTAAATTCATCGGAATCCGTGAGATTCGGAAACGATCATTTTGGTGCTATTATGGGTTATGGAGATTACGTGGTTGGAGATAGTGTGATTTGTGGTATATTATGTTGAAGGTCTTGGACATAATCTATTTTCTATCGGACAATTTTGTGACTCGGATTTAGAAGTGGCCTTGAAAACATACTTGCTTTGTTAGAGAACTTGATGGTGCGGAACTTCTCGAGAGGAACTCGTGGTTCAAACCTATACACCATCTCTATCGAAGATATGATGAAATCTTCACCCATCTCGCTTGTTGTCAAAGGCTTCCAAAACTAAGTCATGGCTATGGCACCGTCGCCTCAATTACTTGAACTTTGGTACCATAAACAATCTTTCCGAAGGACTTAGTAAGAGGATTACCCAGATTAAAGTATGAAAAGATCATCTTTGTTCACTTGCCAATTGGGAAAAAGCACAAAATATGCCCACAAACCAAAACCACAAACTCGAGAATGGAAGTTCTTCATACCATTCATATGGATCTGTGCGGACCAAAGAGAGTGCAAACGATAAATGGGAAGAAATACATTCTAGTAGTTGTTTATGACTACTCAATTTACTTGGGTAAAGTTTTTGAGGACAAAGGATGAAACTCCGATGTCATCATCAAACTTATCAAACGACTTCAGTTCGACTCAACAATACTGTTAGAATTGTTCGAGCAGACAATGGCACGTAGTTTGTTAACAAAGACTTAATTCGCTTTTATGAAAGTGTTGGAATCACCATCAAAGAAGTGTTCCACGAACTCCTCAACGAACGGTGTAGTTGAAAGACGAAATCGAACTCTTGTGGAAGCCGCAAGAACAATGCTAATTTATTCAAAGGTTCCAATGTTTCTATGGGTTTGAAGCCATTGCCACCGCTTACACCCAAAATCGTTCCCTTATTACACCTCTCATGGAAAAAACTCCATATGAACTTGTCCATAAACGAAAACCCGACCGCTCCTACCTTCGTGTGTTTGGTGCTTTATGTTACCCAACTAATGACGGTCAAGATTTAGGTAAACTAAAAGCTAAAGCGGACATTGGAGTATTTGTAGGTTATGCACCAAATGAAAAGGATACCGAATCTACAACAAGAGAACCCCAAATATCATGGAAACAATTCACGTTACGTTTGATGAGTCGACCGGTCAAATGGCTCTAGAACAATCACCACCAACTCCTTATGTACTGGACCCTCATTTCAACCTTTATTAGTACCTAAAGAAACGTCCAAACGGAAACAACTTGAAAACTTCCATGAATGAAGACGTGTTGGTTCAATGCCATGCAAGAAGAAATTCATGAGTTTGATCGACTAGATGTATGGGAATTAGTACCGCTCCCGATATGCAATGATCATTGCTCTAAAGTGGATCTTCAAAGTAAAACTTGATGAGCATGGTGATGTATTAAAGAACAAGGCTCGATTGGTTGCAAAAGGATACCGTCAAGAGGAGGTATTGACTTTGAAGAATCATTTGCTCTGTTGCGTATCGAGGCAATCGTAATCTTCTTGGCTAATCTGCAAGTATGAACATGGTAGTCTATCGATGGATGTAAAGACGGCGTTTCTTAACGGAGATCTTAAAGAAGTCGATATCGTCGCCAAACTGAAGGCTTTGTGAATCCGAGCATCCTACTTACGTCTATCGTTTAAAGAAGGCTCTTTAAGGTTTGAAGCAAGATCCAAGGGCATGGTATGATACGCTATCAAAGTTTCTTTTATCTCTTGGATTCAAAGAAAGGAGCAGTTGATCCGACATTGTTCACCGAAAGTCGTGCAAACATTTAATTCACGCTCAAATATATGTTGATGATATCATTTTGCCTTGACCGACCCCAATGAATGTGACCGTTTTCAAGTGAAATGGGTTCCAATTTTCAAATGTCAATGATGGGACAAATGTCATTTTCTTGGGATTACAAATTTCACAAAGTCCGGAGGCATTTTATAAATCAATCTAAATATGCAAATGAGATTTTAAAGAAATTTGGATTTGATTCTTGTGACCCTGCTGACATCTCATGATAGGCGTACTAAACTGGATGAGAACTACTCGGGGATCATGGTAGACCAAACTAAATATCGTAGTATGATTGGATACCGATGTACCTCACGACCGAGAACCAACACATTCTGCTCACTTGTTTGCATGTGTGCTAGATATCGAGCTAAGCCTAACAAAAAGCACCTTGAAGCGGTTAAACGGGTCTTCGGTATCTCCAAGGAACCATCAATATGGGTCTTTGGTACCAAGGACACCGGTATGTCACTAACAACCTATGCGAGATGTTGATCATGCAGATGTCAAGATACACGTCAAGCACGTCTTGAGGTGCTCGGTTTTAGGTGATAAGCTTGTGAGTCGGTCTTCAAAGAAACAAATGAGTACTTATATTTCTCTCTGAGGCTGAATACATAGCCATGTCATCTTGTTGTGCTCAAATCCTATGGATGAGATCCCAATTATCGACTATGGCTTTGAATTCAACAAAATTCCTCTGTACTGTGATAATAAAAGTGCTATTGCTCTCTCATGCAACAACGTACAACACTCAAGATTAAAGCACATCGACATTCGACATCATTTCATCAGGGAGCAAGTAGAAAACGGTGTGGTGGAACTCTATTTTGTGAGAACTGAATACCAATTAGAATACATCTTCACCAAAGCTCTTCCTAGAGAACGTTTTGAGTTTATCCTCCCACGACTTGGTCTAAAGAGTCTTCAACCGGAAACACTCAAACATCTTCAAGAGGAAGACGAGGAGTAAAGGTCTTTCTTCATCCATCTCTTGTAAATATTTATTCAAAAAGCAAATAGAAAAGTATAAAACTTTCAAAAATCCATAAAAAATTGAAAATCTTGAAAAATTTCAAAAAATATTGTCTTTTTGTCATGATTTTTCTCGATTCGATAATATCTACGGTCTTTGTGCTTTCATTCAAAGAATGACACAGGACTTTAGATGTTGTTCGAATGTTCTTAAAATAAATAAATAAATAAATAAATAAAATTGGGAGAAAGTGAAACAATGGTTTATTGTCATTTCAGGCAGTAACCCGTTTTTAAAGAAAGAACAGAGCCATGCTTTATCTTGTTTTTCAAAACTCATGCTCTGATTCTATAAACAATTACTTACTATCCAATGAAAACTAATTCCTTTGAACAATAACTCGGACTCTATTTTTTAAAATCATCTGGACTTAACGTTTGTCAAAAATATCTATCTCTCAATCAACAACTTATGTCATTGATTGAAGGGGAGAATGATTTCAATTAAATCAAAAGGTTATTTGTCATAAAATTGTTTTCAAAAAGATAATCATGCATGTTTAATCAATAGAGTTTAAAGTCTCATAATCCAATCCTTATCAGTTAAATTGTTTTCATAATCAAGTCACAATTCTCCTCAAAAGCTTTCAAAATCAATTTAAATCTACAGAGATCACAAATCTCAAATGATTAGAAAATTGTGATCGGGGGAGAATTTGTGATTTAAACTGATGATTCGATAAATGGTTTCACAAGTGTTTTGCAAGCTTTCCTCCCCACATGTGCCAAACGATTTCAAATTTTCCATGCACATGTTGAGGGGAGCATCCATTTAAAACCACAAAGAATTGAAACGTGATTGATTTGTCTCTAAGTGCATGTTCCTTCTAATATGTGCAAAACTCTTTGAAACCTCGAGGCACATATTAAGGGGGAGCAAACTTATGAAAACCTCATCCTTCCTCAATATGCTTTATATACTTGATTTGATCAGGGAAGTGATGTTGATATCCTTTAGAAAATGGTAATCAAAGAAGTTAATACTTCCTCTTGCCTCCGTGTGCTAAAACGATTTATAATACATGATGCACATGTTGAGGGGAGCTCTTTTCTAAAAATATCAAAACAATTCAGTACAAAATGCTTTGATAATATATCACAAGTATCCGGATTGATTTTCAAATGGTTTTCAATTGGTTCCAACGGCAGATGAACAATACCAAATAGACCGACCAAATTTACTTTATGTATGGTGATATAAGGATGGTTAGGTTAGGTATTCGTTCCCACGATCCGCCGTAACCGGAGGGATCTACCTGTGGACAATCCACTAGTTAGTGTAGAAGTCCTTAGGTATGATGATAAAAGGAGAAAAGTGAGATATGGGAAGAGTGCGGATCGAGACCGAGCTAGTCTTGGAATAAACCCAACAAGGTTCTAGTTATGAAGTCTCGGTAAGCATGAAGGGTTGAAGAATGAAAAGAATTGAATGTGAAAAAGGATGAAAAGAAATAGCCTCAATTTATTCAACCTTAGGGCGTAAACCGGGTTCAATTCATATCCTACTAGTGTTTACTAAGGTAACACTGGTATTGAAGACAAGACGTCATGGACCCAGTGACGCACTGCACTAAACTTCCCAAACCACTCAAGTTCCTCTTAAAAAGGGCTTGTTTCATTCTCACAGGGAACCTACATAATCTATCGACTCTCTCTTAGAGTTTGTTGATATTGAAAAAGGAGACCCTCTCCCTAGTCTCCGGCATAGGAACCAAATATGCACAATTGAGTCTAGAGCCACGAGATCATCATATAATATCTCATTAGGACACTATCAATAAAGACTCTTTGTTTCACACAATGTGGAAAGAGAGATTATATCTAATGAGTCCTACGCATTATCCTTGTGGTATTGCCAGATCATCTGAGTGATATGCAAACATATTCACAATGAAGATGGAAAGCCTTCTGGAGCCAACATCAAACAAGCTCCTAGTGGGTGGCATGTGAGATCTATCCAATAGATCAACCATGTGACAACCGAATGAAACAATGGGCGATTCAATCTTTTGAATCAATCTCGGTTCATGTTATGGATTGACGGATACCTTTGAAAACCGGTCGTTGTGTTTAAAATCCTTTTCCTTAGCACATCGATCGTGTACTAATATTTCAAAATAAAAGGTGTTTATGATTGATAATTGATTTTCTTTAAAACCTTCGTTGTATTGCAAAAAAAATTCTATTGAGCGGCACAGATTGTTTTTCAAATCTCTTTCATCAATCGTGAATCTCAATTATTGGTTCACTCACTCCGTGTTGTCTTCTTTGAGATGTTCGGTTTGAGAACAGCTAGACCACCGCGAAACCCTGTCAAGGAAATTCTTCAAATTATACCGATCACAGGCGGATTTGTCTTGATCAACGGGAACCGTGGGCGTGTACCTCAATTCAATGAAAGTGATCAAAGACACTTTCGTGCACTTTATTGCTAATCTGTTGTATGCAGTACGCCCGACGCTTGTAATGATCGAATGAAGCGGTCAATCCATAGCCGCATGCTCACACTACATTCATCTCTAAAGAAATCATGATAAGTGCATCAACGACTGATATTTTCACTCCATGCTTCGCTACTGCCGCAAATATCATGAATCAACTAAAGCTTCCGCTACTCGATGAGAATATATCATGATCCGTAATGTGAGCATGTCGGTCCAAATGTCACAATATCACATAATACCAACACCACAATGGAAGAGTCGAGATTTATGTTTCCGATGATCTCAAAGCTGGCTCAAACTCATTATCACGTGGATCGCTTAAAGACCTCCACTGGATTATCCCAACATGAAAAATGATGAATCAATGACTACGAGCTACGAGCAAAGAACATTAACAAGAATCCAAGGACAATCTTATTGTAATATCTGTTTGTATTCAATGTATTTTGAGGTGACCTCCTTAGGGGAGATTGTTAGGATTTAGTAAATCCAGTTATTAAAGAGTCGGTCACCTCAAGTATATGTAATCGTTAAAAGCTCGTAGTCGAGATTATTATAAGTTAAGTAACACTGTGGAGGACGGACGGGTCTTTACCCACTGTATGCTTGATCCACAGCCCGTAGGTGGCGATTTGTGTAAGACTATAAATACTCTCTACCTCCCAAGGTAGAGAGTTGGAGCTCATAATAATACTTTCATTTTCTCTCACTAAGTTCCCAAACCTCTAACTCTTTCTCTCTCTAAAACCTCACCTTGTACGCCTACTTGTAATTGTGTTATGATGTGTTTGTGAAATCCAATATGTTATAGGTACACTCATACATACAACCGGTTAAAGCAGTGTACATCCAATGTACAACATTTTAATGCACATGATTGAGTATCCCAATCAAAAAATGGAATGTGCAAATCATTTCCCATTATGATATAACTAGCAGGGTACCCGCGCAATGCGGCGGAGGGTACCCTGTGACTAAATTTTATGGCGGCGGGTACACTCGGCCTTATTGCTAATGTTTTAGATGTGTGTGTGAGAGAGATATGAAATGGTTTGTGAGTATTTATATAGTGGATGCGGTTATATGTTTTTAATAATCATTACTGATAATAGCGGTTACACGTTTTTAATAATAGGTTGTAAATGATTTGAAAACTGTGTTTAATTTAGTGGAAACGTGTACATTTAATTTTAAATAATGAGATGTATTGAATTTTAAGCCTTCCTCTTATAGTAAGTGTGTAGGCTTATTCTTTTAAGACTTTCTTTTTAGGAATGGCCTAAATGCCGCAACGCACGGGTAACCGTCTAGTATACTCATGTGATTATATTTTTTGGTGATAGCAAGGTTTTTCCGATGCATTACATTAAAGAAGGAAAAAAAATGTCCAACAGAGGTTATTAATTGGAAATTAGTTTGTTTTCTTACTTACGCATTTAGTAACATAATAAAGAGGTTTTATTTCAGGTTGCCCACGCGATTATATGTTTTTCATGATGCTAACTTAACACATGACGATAACTTAACGGAACAACTTTACCGCACAGTGTTGCTTTAAAAAATGGCAGACTTGCATCACGATGCAACGACAATACGAAAACGAAGGTCAACGATATTGCTATTCGTTTAGGACGTGTAATATTATATATCGTTTAGACATACCGTTTTAAAATAGGTTTTAGCATCATCTAGTGGTGTATATTGCTAAGTTGTGGTGGTAAATGGTGGTCCGTTGCGTGGTCGAAAAAGGTGGTGTCAGAAATTCTAACTACATAAAAGATTGGTTTTTATGATCCGCTTAATGATTTGTAAATTTTATTTAGTGGGTGTTTTAAAGAAGAAATATAAGATAAGATGATTTATGCGTTATTGTTTTATAACATGTGATATATTAAGTGTACTTAAGTATTTTAATAATATCATTTATAAATTGTAAAATTCATTTAGTGGGAGTCTAAATGATATAAATGATAAAATGATTTATGCATTATTATTTTGTACCATTTGATATATTAATTGTACTTTTGAGTGATGGGGTATTTTAATTATATTATTAATGATTTGTAAATTTCATTAGTGACTGTTTTAATGAAAAAGAAAAATTAAATGATTTATGTATTATTATTTTTTACCAAGTGCTATATTAATTGTACTTTTAAGTGAGAGTATTTTAATAATTTCATTAATTCTATATTAATATACACGAATGTTACATGTTAGATGATTTATGCATTATTGTTTTATACCAAGTGCTATATTAATTGTACTTTTGGTTACAAGTTTAGTAGGTTACTTTTATTAGAAATGTTTTTTGTCTTAAAATTTTTAAGACTTCTTTATTTAGAATGTCCTAAACACTTTATATAGTAGTATAGATACTAACTTCATAACCCGCCCGATAGGCGGGTTCGCTTCATATTATTGATTGGCAACATTTAACTGGACGTAAGTAAATAACGAATAACGACAAATATGTTAAACAAAAATAATGATAATAATGGATAAAAGAATATCAATATTTGATAACACAAACTAAAAAAAAAAAAAAAAAAAAAAAAAAACATGTGAATCTCAAATGAAAGTTTGAAAATAAAATAAATCTTGTACATTAAAAACCTATATAGAACTCCTTTGTAAACCACATTTCTAATGTAGTTTGTGTGGTGTCCGTTTTTGTTGTGGCACAAAACCTTCAACCTTGCTTTAACATTTTCACCTAACGAAACATATTCATTACCCATAGTTCTCTTTTCTTGAGCTTGTTCATGAACAAAAATTGCTTCAGTCTTCCTTCAACAATTTCATCTAATGTAACATTTGGTGCCTTCTTGGTGTTTTGGATCCACGGATGATCTGCAATAAATTAAACAGAATACTTAAGTTAGAAATGTCAAACACTATTATATTTTCATGCAAAAATGCAAAATAGTAAAGTGTGAATTTAAAAATAATAGCTACAACACTAATGGTAACATGAGAAATAATATGTGGCTATTGAAATCTCATGTATGCACGTCATGGGCTCTCTTCACTCAACCATCCTTTAAAACATGTTGGAAACCTCAAACTTACAGAAAACTTATAGACGGAAAAATACATGTATCTAAAACACCATGAATAGACAACATAGCAAGATTTATGACTTCATCATTTCTTTTTTATGTCATTGTTTTAGTATTCGGAACATGAACAATAAAAAGGTTAATCATGAACAATAATGGTTAATCATGCAACTTTAGTCATGTCTATCAAAAATTGTAGATTAGCTCCCGTACGGCTTTAAACTTAGACGGGTCAAATTATATTGACCATGTTTATGCTCAGAAAAACACCCTTAATACTTTAACCACAATATTCACACTCTAAAGATTGTACGTTAATATATTTGATCAAGAAAAACTCATTTACCTTTACATTTTGCCACGACCCATAGATTAACAATTTTCGTGTTGTTTATGCCATCTACATATTAAATAAATTTGAACCAAGTGAAATGATCAAATTTACTCCAATATTGCATCTGATATTTCATTACCTCTATATCAAATTATATTGACCTTGTTTATGCTAAATTTCTATCATTTTCGCAAATAAGCTCTACTTACAAACCAACATCTCCGTAATATAGGCCGTAAAGAACTGACCTCAAGAATCAAGCCATGATGCCATTATTTTTTCTATACCTGCAAAACCAAAATTCTATACCTTCAAAACCAAAAGAACTTAATTCTATATTCATTTAATGCAAAAAGCATCTTAAATCATTTTCTTTAAACACTTATTATTTATGAAACGGTGTAACCTTTTAAGAAGCTTACATAATTTTGATGCAAAATGACCATAACAAAAAGACTACCCATTTTGACTCATCGGAATCATCAGAATCAACTTTAGCTACATCCTTAATAGATGCCTTTGGCTTTCCTCGAAGAGCACATGAACAACGATACAAATTCATTCATATTAAAAATCCACACAGTAGACAACAATATCAAACTAATAACAAAATAAGGGATAATTAAGTTACCATTAGCCTTAAAGTTCAGCGCCTCTTCATCAGAAGCATCAAAATCATAGGGTTCACCATCCGTAATACCAAAAAAAACAAAGCAATGGTCAAGGGTAACAACAAATTTCATTACCGAGTATACACAACTAAAAAAGTTCGCAAGTAAGTCGAAAAATCAGACCATTAAGAAAACATATAAAAAAGGATATTCTTCACCGTTATCTGCAACATATCCACAAAAGTAAACACTTCCGTCTTTCCAGCCGTGTGATATGGGGCAGCTTTTCCAGTTTATTCCTGAGCATACCCTTCGCCTAAGTATTACTTGAAGATGTAATATTTAAGAGGTTATTAATGAATAAAAATAAAAGAAAATTATAACAAAACAAAACTTAAACTTGAATTTGGTTTTCTGAAAAGCGTATATTCTCCAATCCTATCTCAATGTGCAAATAAAAAGGTTCTTTAAAACCAATTCCAGACGTCTACTCTTTCAAGAACAAACTTAATATATGAAAAGGTGAAAAAAGCAAACTCACCAACAAAAGGCATATTGCTAATATAGCAGCTTCCTGCAAAAATACCATTTAGTCCTCATAGGGAAATCCGGTTGGTGTGCTGGTGTATGGGGTTTTTGGTTAGCTATATTAACAACCCGCCCGATGGGCGGGCTAGTTTCGATATATTGTTTGCATATTAAAAGGTAAGTGTAATTTAATTATATGTTCTTGAATAAAAATCATCAACAACGGAAGAGTTATTTAAATGTAACATATACTTATAGTTTTAATTATATAAAGTTACTCATTCATACAATAAAAATGGCATTATTGCTTCCTATAAATCATATCAAGAAAAGTATAGCAAAAAGCACAAACATTCGCATTATCTAAGTTTATGTAAAACTTCTTTAGATACAACGTTGTTTGTTTTATCAGTATAGTTACCCTCCCGGTACGCAAGAAGTATAATAATTGTGTTGCTATTCATTATTAGTTGTTGACAAAAGAGCGGAACAAATTTGCATATGGAAAGGACATACTACTCACAATAACGAACACGATGGGCGGGCTAATCTAATCTTCACTTGTAACTATTGATGCTTTTTTAACTTCCAATCTTGTAAAGTTCAACTTTTGATATTCAAGGAAAAGATAAAGCTTTAGTTAACATTTTACTGGTAGTGAAGGTTGATGAGTGTCTAAATACTCATCATTTTTATACCGTCTAGACTGCAAAATCATCTGAAAACACTCAAAAATGCATCAAAATGATAAAAATATCACAAATCGTTGTTTTATGTGTTTTAAATGCAAAATATCAAAATCGGATGAAAACGATCAAGTTTGCAAAATTGGCGCTTTAGTCCCTCAAGTTTCAAAAGTTGTCAAATCTAGTCCTTAAAATTTCAAAGATTGATGAATTTACCCTAGACATTTTAAATTGGAAAATGAACATTTTTAGTCCTTTGGTAATTCTAACTTGTCAAAATTGGTCTTTTGATAAATTTTGGAAAATTTAAAGTTTAATCCCCGGAGTTTCAATTTTGGCAAATACGGTCCTTGTATTACTTGAGATTTACAGGTTTGGTCCTTGGTTTATTTGGGAGTGACAAAATCAGCCCTTGGATAATTTTTCAGAAGTTACAGTTTGGTCCCTGGAATTATGGATTAGACACATTTAGTCCCTAAATTAACTACTAGGCCCAAGTTAATTACCCAAGCCCAATCCCATATTACCCGGTCCAACCCGTTTACCCTAACCCTTTGACCCGGTTTTATAAACAAATCCCAAACCCACGTTTAAAATAAATAAAACCGTCCCTCTTTTTCCTCCTTCCTCTCAACCACTGTCTGCAAACACTCAACCTCACCACACACACACCTCTCCTCCAGTCAACCTCCACCCCTCCATGTCCCCTCCTCCTCAACACAAAACAAGAAACATTTAATGTTCCCTCCCCCATTCACTCAACCCCAACTGGCTTATAAGCAGTTTGGCGCCAAAAACCAATCAAACGGCTAAAATCTCTTTAACCAATCCAATGGCCTCAATTTCTACCGGAACCGCTCGGAGATGAGAGAAAGAGTTTTGGATATAAAAGAGGCAAGAAGGAGCAAGAGAAAAGGGTCTACTAGTTTTTATTTTTTATCAATGTCGCTTTTTAGAGTAAATGTTTTAGTTTAGTTTCAAATCATTATCTTTTGTTTTATTGTATCAACTTCAAGTAATGTTATCAGTTTAATCTAATTTTAAGCTTCAATTCCAAGTTGTGTTCATTTCTCATATTTCATATTTACTGTTGCAAATTTGATTTTCAAACTCCTATGCTCAAATCTTTAGCAGCTTATTTTTAAGCTCAGATAAGCTTATATAAGCTTCTCTTAGCTTTTTATAAGCTTACTTTTAAGTTTTAAGCACTTTTGGATTTTGGTCAACTAAAGTCAAATTGAGCTCAAATTGGTCATGGAATTGGATTTGGGTTGATGCAGCATGGAAATGGGTTGATTTGGAATGATTTGGGTTGATTTTTATAGGATAGTGGTTCATTGTAGTTCAGTTTCAAGCCATAGTGGCTAAGGAAAATTTGTAAGTGATTTACAAAGTTTCATTGCATAATCTTCATTTGTAGTTATAACTGGTTCAAATATGTTTATTAAGTGGTAATTAAGTTAGTTAAATTCAGTTTTATCCATTAGACAAGCTAGTTCAATAGATTATGTAGTGTAATTTGCAAATCAGTACTTAAAGGTGTGTTTGGATTTAATGCTTTTGTGTTAAACCTTTTTCAGATCCATTCTTGCACATATACCATCTTTTGTAAAAAAAAATTTTTGTAAAGTTATCAGAAAATCAAAAAGTTCTTTAACACTTTTCCTGAAGTGTTAACAACACCAAAAATATTTTCATTCTTTGTTTTTATAGCAATGTTTTTCAAAATCCAAAAATATCCATCCTTTATCCTCTAATCTGTTTAATTCTCCATTTCTTATCCCTCTTATCTGTTTAATTCTCCATTTCTTATCCCTCTTATCCATTTAATTCTCCATTTCTTATCCCTCTTATCCGTTTAAATTCTTCATCTCTTATCCCTCTTATCCGTTTAATTCTTTATGTCATGGTTTTCGACATGTTCCTGGTGTGGAGGTCCATTTAACGGTGGAAATTGTCGGCGATGTACCAATGTGAGTTTGGAGACAAGTTTGTCGGTAATCCGATCCCATTTCAAATAATGAAACACCCGATTTTTCCTACCTACCTCCACAACCCCAAGACGAATCCTACTCATGCGAGTTTTGTGGAATGATTCTCATTACGGTTTTGATTGTTCACCACGGGTTCCGCTTTGTCTATGAGCCGGAACCATGTTACAATCGAACTTTGGTGAAAGTTATTTTCCAATTATCTCTGTTGTGAGAATGCGGGGTCCTCATGCGACTTTTGAATGTCAACCGATGAATCAAAATTTTCACAATTCCAATTCTCCGGTTTTGACAATTTCCAACCCCACAAGATTCCATCACCATCGACATCCGAGCCTTCACAAGATCTCAATGATTACGAGGAGTGTAATCTTCCACAAAGTTCAAGAAATACGCATTCGAAAGAAACTACAAATGAAAAGAATGGTGTAAGCTTCAACAGATGAATATAAGAATCCGATATGATGACGATGATGATGAGGATACTATTCAAATGGGAAATATTATGAGGACGACGAGGAGAGTGCTATTCAATTGAACGATATCATTTCTCAACTCCTCGCCTATTGCTATCACACATATCTTACCTATTATTGCTTCCAAAGACTCTCTCATAATGGGGACGAGCCTCTTAGCACTATTCCGAAATGGAATCGTCTAGTGTTGAGAGCCTTGTCCCAATCCCAAGTGAGTCCGAGGTTATCTCCGGTAATATGTGTGATAAGCCTCTTGATGATGATTCTTACCTCCTCTTGACATTCCAAATGATCATGTTGATATGTTCTCCGATTCGACAACGATTGTACTTCGTTTGACGATTCTTTATCTTGTGGAGACATCGATTATGTCGAGAACTTACCTTCTAGTTTAGAGGAAGTGAGAGATTCGATGATCCGAAATTGAGGATGAGATACTTCGTGAAAATTGTTCAATGTAAATCTCCTCATTTCTAAGATCAAATCATTTTGTGCTAAGCCGACTTGACTCCTATCCCGTAGAGGATAGTGACTCTACATTGGACAAGCCCGAAACATCTCTTGAGCTTGAGGCTTTTCCAATGATTCTCTTCATGAAGAGTTCTCCGGTGAACTCTCTCATGACATATCTCCTCGGAATATGATCATTTCTATTTTGATCTTGAGGATGATATTGGCTCGGAGGAAGGTGTACTCTATCATAAGAATTTGCTTATTGATGATACTACCCTCACCCTTCCTCCCGATATGTCTACATTTGAGGATGAAGAATGGATCCTAATTGTTATAAACATCTTTCTTCCATTCCTCACATATGATGCGACTTCTCTCTTCTTCACTCCTTCGGGAGTGAGGACACTATCTTTGACCCGGCATTTTCATTTATCATCCGTGAGCCGTGTCTTTCTCTCATATCTCGTCGGTGTGGAACTTTCGCGCTTCAATGTTTATCCAAACATCTTGAATGAAAGTCCGATGGAGATTGTTTCTTCCACTTTGCTTCCCATGAACAAATTAATGCGGGTCGAGTCAAGCTAGCGACTCGAAATCAAAACAAGAGTACACACCATATGGGTTTTCACCCATATTTCGACTTCTTACCCTTTCTACCACCTTAGTGTGGGGTGATGCCCACATGTTATATATATATATATATATATATATATCTCTCTAAAAAAAAAAAAAAAAAATCTTTAAAATAATGGTCGTAGTATTTCCCTTTTACGTTCTCGGTTTCGGATAACCGCCGTACTTTGAATATTGAGGGCAATATTCATTTCTAAGTGTGGGGATTCTCACGAATTTTATCATGTATTATCCGCCTAATTCCCCGTTTTTGGCCAAAATTTTTTTTTGGAGTAAGTGTTTTGCACTTACTCATTTGGTTATCGATCCGCCTTTGTCTAATAAACAAAAGGATTGGCTAATCCAGAGCAAACGGCTCTTGGTAAAGATATCTCAAATCCGTTGACGACTTGCAATTTGCCCAAAATTGTATGGTATTCACCACCATATCCTTAAAAGTGAAGAGTTGGCTAGCCCGCAAGTTTATGGCTTGTGGTAAAGGCGTGGAAAAGCCATAATTGGTAATCACTCACCAAAGATAATACGATAATTTATCTAAGAGTTGGCTAGTCCGAGCAAACGGCCGGTAAAGACAAATCAAAACCGTTGAAAGTCGGTGGTTTGCTCAAAATCACATGGTTATCGAGTGTACCATAGTTCTTACTTGAACTGAAACATTTGGCTACTCCGAAGTGATGGCTTTTGGTAAAGAGTTTTAAAATCCATTAAAGTTTCAAAACATTGCTAGGGACTAGCAATATCTTAGTGTGGGGAAAATTTTGATCATGTTTGAAAGCGGTCAAGTTACCTCACACAAAGCTAGCCACTGTGAATGGCTAACCGTAAAAGCTTAAACCGCTTAAAACACAAATGCAATGAAGATCGGAGAATATAATGAATTCCGGTCGTTATGTCCCACGGAGACTCAATGGTGTGTCAAAACTTATTCAGATGATAGAATGATCACCAAGGATAGTGATCAAGAAGGTTTTGATGAATGATTATACCTAAAGAAAAGTTTATAAATTACAATGACTTAAATACAAATTAAGAAAATTAAAAGTTAAAATATATTAAATAAACGCTATCACTATTTGTAAAATGATGTTTTTGATTTTGTGTTTTATAAAAGCTGAATTAAAAACTACGTAACGTCATAAATAAAAATGTGAAACTAAAGCAAGATTAATCCTAAAAATATGAAAATGATATTTTATAAACCTAATGATAAAAGAAAATTTATAGAAAAAGAAAATTATTTTTATAACTAATTATCTAATTATTATTAATTAAAAACTATTTTTAACTATTAATTAATAACCTAAAATACAAGAAAATATGAAACAAAGCTAGAAAAATGAGATTATGACTTGGAAAAATCTAAAATAGCAAAAGAGAATTTTCAAAACTATTTTTGTATTTTTCTGATTATTTTTCTATTTTCTATGAATTAAAAACTATTTAAAACTACTTAAATTACTTAAAAATACAAATTTAACTAAGAAAAATCTAGAAAAATATTTTTTTGGCTTTTTATATTTATCTTAACTGAAGAAAAATGAAAAATTATTTTTTGAACCTTTTCTTAATTATTTGTATTAAATCTATTTAAAAAGACTTAAAACTAATTTAAATCAAGAAAAATACCAAACCGCCCTAGAAAAATCAAAAATTCAAGATAAGCTTAAAATAATATTGAGAATCTAAGAAAAATATAAAAACATGGGGTTGTGTGCAAGAAATTGAAACTGCTATTGCAAGTGCTTGTGAATAAGCACTTTGAATAAGCCAAATGAAAACAAAAAGCTACCCAACTGTAACAGAAGCTATATTAAGCTACAAGAACTCAAAATGAACAAGTATTACACAAGCTTTAACCTCTGATCAACAAGCTTTAACCTCTGATCAACAAGCTCAACAGATTTGAGGTTTTGGCTAATGAGCTAAAAACAGTTGTGAGGGTACCAAGTTTGAGCTTAAGCACAAGCTTCTTAATAAGCTAAAATTGAAAACCAAGAGATGGAACCTAAACTAGACCTGGCTGGGACCTTGTAAACCAAAATTGAGCCAAAGACAAGCTCTCAAGAGCTGGCTGCAAGGTCTGCAAGACCCTGTGCAGACTCAGTGTTAACTGAGTCAGTTGCACAGGGCAAATAAGCTCCAATTGACAAGCCCATTTAGAGCTTATAAAAAATTGAGAAAAATCTACAAAATTGACAATAATAAAATAGACCAAGGGAAGTTTTTAAAACCACAATTTTCACTGAAATTGACTCAGAAATGAGTCCAAGAAAATTCAACTCAGTTTGGTTCAAAACTGGATTTTCAGTTTTTGACTTTTTGAGACAGTTATGAGACTTTGACCAAAATGAAATTTGAAACCAATTTTTGGACTGATTGAGATGTTAAATGATGAAATAGACCTAATGCAATCTAACTCTATGTATTTTAAACACAAATGAGCTTTTGAATTTCTAAAATCCCATCGGTGAAGATACTAGGACAGTTTAAGTGAACTTTGACTATAGTGGGTCAGACACAATTTGATGACTCAAATGAGTTCAAATGAGTTACTAAAGCTTGAAACAACAAGAACCTACCACTGCATAAACCTAAATCAAAGGTACAACTTACATTCTAAGTATTCCATATAGCAATTTGAGCAAAACTTTTATTGGGTCAATCGTCTTGCTGATAAGAACTTTGCTTCAAGTCCATCTTCAACCAAGTATCAACTTTGTGCAAGCAACATAACCCTATTAAGAACAAAATGTCAAGTGGAGATTTGAATAAAAGAATTATACTACCAACTAATAAGGAACTTACATCAAGATTTAGACTTGTTGATTTAATTGATCTAACCCATCTATCCCTACAAATCTAACCCAAATTAGATGTGGCGATAACAAAATCATTAAGGAGTAAACTGGATTTAGAATGTGCCCTTTAGTGAAAATTTAGGAAAAGTGAACAAATTTATACGAAGTAATTACTAAATAAAGAGTAAAATAATAAACGGATAAGCAAATGTGTTTTGTGTTTACCTGATGAGAGAAGGCTTATGTCATTGCTTGCTCAGACTTTACATATGCTTTTTCTCACTGTTTAATCCTTCCAAGGGCCTCAACCACGGTATGAGAGCTACCACTCCACTCCACCTGCAATGCGCGTTGACCAAAACTTAAGTCAACTTTACCACATCAAGACTTAATGTGATCATACTAATGACACCTAGAATCCTGCATCTCTAATTTCATTTGTATGTTTAAAAGTTATCTAGCCTGTGACAGAGTTTGTAAGAGGATCAGGTTAACGTTAAATAGTTATCAGGTTGTCAGGTCAACCTGATAAGACATGGAAAATATTATTTAGTCTTCTTTCATTTAACCAAAATTTAAAAGCTCGTTAATGCTTTGTCTACAGGTATAACTTATCTTATACCATCCTTTATGGTCTGGTTTCTTTATGTTACTTGTCATGAAATGTCCATGAACGTACTCTAAACCTGGGATTGGCTCATAAGTATGTATGTCAATTTCAAGATCCTCATGTCCATCGAGATTGTTTTGCAACCATTCACCTTCATAAATGTTCATTTTCCTGCAACATAGATGTTGACCACAATAGTTGGTGAATTGCATGTATTAAAGAATTACATGTATTATCCAAAATAAGTTAGCTTAGGTAAAAAGTTATTATTATAAAGAATATGAAAACATATATCAATAACTACAAATATAGTGTAAACATACCAGTTTTTTTATCCGCTTTTTCAGCTCTAACATCCCTTGTTTGGTGTACTGCTTAAGTTCCAAAATTTCCAGGAAATCAGTGATCACGTCTCCCAAACAAAAAAGCAAAGGGTTGATATGATGAGCTTTCTTTTTGCCCTTGACCCGTGACTTCTGTCCTAACCACTCTTTCACTTCCTGCTAACTCCACCAAATGAAGGCATCTGCAAATTGTCCCTCCATTTGCATCATCTCCATATACGTGCATTGTTAATATTCTAAAAGAAAAAGCATCATAACTCAACATTTTATAATCTTTCAGGTTAAAAAATCTTGCTATAATTGGGTTAAGTTGGATTAGGTGTATCTTTAACTGGTAAGATTATAGAATTACTTACAAAGAAACGGGTCAAATTCGTAAAAAGTCATGTAATGACCCACCAATTGGTGGGTCATTGCATTACTTACATAATCATACCTCAAAGTACCAAATGTCAATGCATTTTGAGGAACATACTTTTCTTTCGGAGGACTATAATTCCCAATCATGTAGAATCTCTTCCATAATCAAATAATCCCACTTTCAACACATGCCTTACTTTCGGGACCTGAACAGATATATCAACCCCATTAATTAAAACATGGTATACTAAACAAAAAACGCTTTAGTTACTTTCAAGACGTGACATATATCAATGTAAAGAATTATTGATAACTTTATCTCAATAGTCAAACTCAAACATTACATACTCAGTCCATACATGTAAAATATTTTGGTTAACAAAAGATTAAGAATTATGTACACACAAGCTAGACATAGCAACAAATCTTTTTGTGCATATCAAATAAAGTAAAAGTAGTAGAAAGGTTTCAAAAGAAAAGGACAATGAATGACTAATACATGAAAAGAATTACTCTCTTCGAAGATTGGCTATAAGTAGGCTAAATCCTTGCTCTAACATGAACGCATCCTTTAAATAGTTCAGAAAGTAGTGAACTCCCTGGTCCATCAACCTTCAAACAACCTGATAACATCTTCATTAAATATTTATATCCAAAGAAAGTCACAATGATTAATTGCAAAACCCAATTCCAAACACCCCTAAGGCTAAGAGTGAATCATTTCCTGACATGTGTTCTCCAACGAAATGATCTAAAATCACTAAAGGAGTTTTCCTACTAATGAATTAAGCTTTACTAATCCCTTTAAAAGCGTTTTATTATTAATGAATTAAGCTTTACTAATCCCTTTAAAAGAGTTTTCTTATTATACACTATAACATTTGATGCAGGTTAAGGTTGAAGAAGCTAGAACATGTTAAGGGGAGTAGTGAAACTGATCATTTACTTATATTGATGAAGAACGTGATATCGATCAAATAGTATATCCAAATCCTTTAGATTTACACTCAATTACATATTTCTGAATGGTTAACCACTCACCTCAATTCTCCCCCAGCCACCACCACCATCACCATCTACTCTTATCCACCGTCAGCTACCAGCCACAAACACCCATCTGCTACACTATTGAATATTAGGCTAACTATAAATGAGCAACGTGGTTCCCCAAACGAAAACTTTCAAGCCAAAAATCACAAGACTGTATAAATTACCTTACCGGCCCTTGTGGTGAACATATGTAATTCTGTTAGATCCGTTGAATGTGCTTTTGCGTTAGAGATCTACAGATTAGATCAAACAACAGCTAATCATGCGTACCATGAGAGGAATTCATGAGTCCAAATATAAGGGTGCTCAAACTTTAATGCTGCATTGTGTTTGTGTGTGGCGTAATATTTTAGACCACCAGCCAAGACACATGGCACAAGGACCAACCACTTTCCTTGATGGCGTCGAAGTAGTTTACAAAAACAACCTGATCTATCGACATCTGGTGCTACTATCCCGTAACCAGCACCACCTATCAAATGTACAGACTGACTATAAAATTAACCATATAAGTAACATTTCAACCATGGTTAAATAAGTAGTACCGTAGTTCCAAGACCACATCTTAATAGCTGCCCCAAAGTAGTCGGTTCCTGTCACGCAAAAAGTGTAAACTAAAGCGACAGTAATGGCATCCAATCCTAACGTGAACATACAATAATTCATTCAGCATAACCAATTATAAATTATTCCCTATATTTACATTTTATCATGAAATTACCTTCATTTTCTTACCAAGAATATCCTCATTATATTGTACCATTTATATGCAAGTGGGTGCTTGTCGTTACCACCTAAACAAAATAATCAAACATATATGAACAGGTTAGTGCATGATCTACTTGAAATACCAAACTTCACAATTATATACACATAAGTCCAATTACATCGAAACTTATAAATTGAAAAAAAAAATAGTGATACCAAATCACATTTTAGCCTGCGAAAACATACGCAACTCAAACAGGTGGTGGTTTCATTACTGGAAAAGAATAAATTCCTTAAGCAAGAACCCATCATCAGTTGTTCTTCTTTTTCATATAGTGACTATTTGGGTTGTCCAGCTGTTGCTCCCGCCATGGCTTCTTTTTCATATGGAAACATAGAGGTGGCTAAGGTGGGACCCATGAAGATTGTTGAACAGGTCGCTTGATGCTCCCACCAGGATACCCTGCTTTGTTTGTCGCCTCTTTGAATAATCGACATGATCTACAAGCCAAACCAAAAACATGTCAGCATTATAGTTTTTTAATCCGTTACACAAAAATATGCATTCAAGTACCATACTAAGATATAATCAATACGTATAGCAATAACTCTAAATTATCTAATAAAATCATGGCAATAAAATGACAAATTATAAAGAATTACTAATGCATATATGAGCCATTTTATTAATTAAACATAGAGTTAATTAGAAGCTCTGTTAATACAACTGCAAGACAAATGTACCTTCACCTATCGGGTAGCCTTTCAAGGTCTTATGACGGTGCATCACAAAAATGAAGAAACAAACTTGTAGAAAATAAGAAATGTCTCATGTTTAAGTAACAATTAACAATTAGTGTTTTATGAATGTTTGATAAAAAGAATGCTACTGAAATATAAGCAGTTTTTAACATAATAGTTTAATTGCTATTTGACCAATCATGATTACCTGAACGTGGGTCGTAGTTTGCCCTATAATTCACCAATGAGCTAGTTACTTGAACTACTCGCCCCAGAATGTTGATTTGTCCTGCGTAATACATTAAAAAAAATAATGTTAAACGATGCCAGCCAAATTTCAAATCACATTTCATGAATCACTTTGTCAATCAGTGTTGTTCAGTACCTGTAGGTTTCGTCAGAGACCTAAAATGAAACCAATACCATATTCATATTATCATATACGACCTCGACTGCATCTTTCCTTAGAAGGGTCCTCTAAAAACACTACTTAAAAATCACTACTCAATATTTAACCTAATCCCAATGATAACCTAAAAATGATTCAATTTTTAACAGTGATCATAACAAATAAAATATTAATCCGATCACACAATATACCAATCAAATTAGTACAAAAACAACCAAGGTCATGTAAAACTGATTAATTGATTAACCACACAAATCTCACTAATACAATTAAAACTGATTAATTGATTATAGCTCATACCCTTTTGAATGACATAAAGTTATCACTAATACAACGAAAAACTGCTTTTCTGCCAGATTTTCGTAAGTTAAAATCAAAACAGCATCTCCAAACACTGTTGTCACTCGTAATTAATCTGGTTACCAATTCAAACATTTAAATTTAAACGATATCTCCAAACACTTGTTCCATTACACAAATTTGTATCAGTGTTTGTTCAATTCAGCTAAAGATATGATAAAAATCCTTAGATGTAGTAATGTCAATAAAGCCAGACAAAAGGGCATACAGTCTGCGAAGGCAGTTTTGTGATCCAGATAAAAACATTCAATAGTCAAACTGGAATACCCTAACTCTCAATTCTTGAAATGGTGAAACAAATTCAAATTTGACGTGATTAAAAGTACCTTAAAAAGAGCCCAAGCGCATCAATCTCAAGTCCAAACGTGATTTCGTAAGAAGCAGCAACAAATGGTTTCTTCGATGAACCATCAGTAAACCTTAAAGTCAAAAAAATAATTACAAACATATTACTCCCTCAGTCTCAATTTAATAAAAGCAGGGCCACATTAATTTTCAAACATATTCCTCTTTAGATTTTTTAAGGCCAGTTTGGTTTGTAGGTGGGTTTAGGATTAAGATTTGGATTAGGATTTGGATTTGGATTTGGATTTTAAGTAAGATTTACTATATATTCCCGTAAGAGAAAAATTATATTTAATTTAAAATATAATTTTAAATTGATAGTGGATGGAGAGAGATAGAGACATGTTAAAAACCTAGACCCACCAATGTTCTAAACCCATCGCTTTAGATTTTTTGATTTAAGACCAAATCTAAAATGAGTTTCTAAACAAACATGATTTTCTTCTTGAAGTTCGTGAACCCAGTCCAACACCCACAACCATATTCTTTAGTTTTAAAAAAGAAAGATCCAAAGACATCCAAAATGGAAATATGGACAATTAAATTGAGACGGAGAGAGTATTACGATAATCACTTTCCCAAAATTCTCTAACTACCCCAAATGCCAAGCAATTTACCTTAAATGCCTCAAAAATTTTCAACTTCTTTAAATAACTCATCTAAGAACTCTTTCATGGGCAACTCTCCCATAAAGTTGACAAGTGTCCTATCTTTACCACCTTGTACTTACATAGTAATAGTGTACTAGGTTGGTTCTTGGGCAACTGGACCTACATTATTGCAAGAATCGACATATTTTTGTCTTTTAGTAAAAAATAAAGTCTTTTTTTATTATAAAAAGTACATATATCTTGGGCAACTTGGTCCCACACATATATATTCTTGGGCAACTGATTAGATATAAAGTACAAAAATACATTTAAATTAAAAAAAATACTCTTTATAAATACAAAATACTTTATACTATACTTTATAAATACATTTTACTAGCTTTCTTTTAACTTAACATCTTTATCTTACAAACAAATTACACCAGTTCATCATCATCGCTCTAACACCTCCACATCCACCGCCACCACCAATCTAACACCACACCTCCACAACCTCTCTATCAAACCACAAGTCAAATCCAAACCCTAACTTTATCAATTAGACACACGCAGATTTGGACCTGATGCTGTCAGGTACTTTTTTCCTGAGAGGTTGAATTATTATTATTAAATGTCATCAATTGAGATTTTATATATTGTACTAGGAGTGTTTTCATAGTGATGACAGATTAACTGTTGGTATTTTGAAATGGATAAAACCACCAACAAGACTTTAACCCTGACTTTTGGTTTTTGAAAATTCTTGTCAAGAATCTTCCCAACAATTTCTTAATTGTCCTTATTATTATTATTTAAGCATTCTTGCATACTGCATTCACTCACAGAGAGCTATCACCTTGTGCTTTCAAAGGTAAATCGTTAAATTCAGCTTTTTTTTTTTATGATTTTTAGTACTTTACTTATAAATGTAGAAATTATCTCCTGTGTTTTCATAATTTATTTCCAAAAGGTTGTCTCAGACTATGTTGGTTACACATTTTGTGTGGTTAGTTTTTTCTTTCTTTGTATGTTGTTAGTGTTCTCGAGTATCACTTAAGAAAGGAAAGTAAAAAAAATAAGTGAAAAAAGGCTTTGTTTAACTCGAAATAGTGAATTTATTACTTCATGTATATTTTTATTTTACCTTTATTTTGTGATGAAGTTGAGTAGAGCAAGTGATTATTTGATTATTTGATGTGTTTTAAAGTAGTAGCAACTAGCTTAGGTTTTGTTTGTTTTTTTCAAAGAAGCTCTTTTTTCCTCTTTGTCTGTGAGTAGGCTAGACATAATCCTTGAAGACCGTTTGTTTTTTTTCGCATATAAGAGGCTAAAATCTCTTCTTTCCTCTTCTACCATGCAGACATAAATTTCCTCTTTTTTCCACTTCTTTTTCCACTTCTACTAGTGAAAAAGGAAAAAAAAAGAAGTACTTCAATAGTACAAAAACAAACGGTCTTCTTCTGCGGATGAAGAGTTTAATGTACCTCTTCTTCTCGGACATGGTTTGCGGATGAAGAAAAGCTCTGAAAAACAAATGACACCTTATACCGAAATTGTTTCTAATTATCTCGATTATTTAGGCGTAGCTACTACGATAAAGCTTATTCTAAGAGGGTGTTTGGAATTGGTTTTAAAGCGCTTATCGCTTTAAAACAAGAACTTACTTAGTGCAAAATTTTAAGTCGACTTTTCCAAAAATAAGCGTATAAGCAAATAAGTAGTTAAAAAGCAAATCCAAAACACCCTTTATTTATTAATATATTTTTATATGTATGCCATTTTAACATGTAAATCCTTAATTAATCAAGAAAATTCTATCACTCAAACAATGGATAATGTGGATTATGGTTTTGATACTTTATACAGCAGTAGCAACTCCAGAAAGTACCTCATGCCGCCAATTTTGTTACAGATTAACTGATTCTGACTATTCTGTGTTACGTGGCTTATTTTCATGTAGTTTCAACTTCATATTAAGGACGCAAGTCTCAAGTTCAAGAAAGTGATGGATTTGAAAACCACTCCCGCTTGGTCGTGGTATGTGGAACAATGCTTAAAGCATATAATGTCAAACTCGAAAGAGGTTTGTCTTCATATGATGGAGAGAAGCAACAAGAACTCACGGTTACAACGAGCTTAAAAAGAAAAGGGAAAGCCATTGTGGCTACTCATCATCCAACAATTCGATGACATGCTTGTTATTATCCTTCTTAGCGAGCCTTCATTTCGCTCACTCTTGCATACTTTGAACGGTGAAACTAACATACCGGATTCAAGCCTCACGTTGAACTCAGTAGTGATTGTTTTAATCCTAATTTTAAACGCCATTGTGGGTGTTTGGCAAGAAAGTAACTTGAAAAGGCTTTAGAAGCGCTAAAGGAAATGCAATGTGAGTCGTGTAAGAATTTAAGAGGCGGGTATATGATTCCGCACTTACCTGCTGAGAACTTGTACCTGGGGATATTGTGGAGTTGCGTGTAGGTGATAATGTTAGGAACATGTTTTAATTATCAAGTGTAGGTCATTTCATTTGTAATAGGTCGTTAATAAATATGGTTTATAAATGTTTGTATTGATTTCACACCATGTAGTAAGCCCATGAGTCGTGATAGAAGGTTCTTCTAGAACCAAGGGAAACACCCTACTTATGTAAACATTATAAATACCCCTCCTGAAGGGAGAGGGTTGTTGGTTCTAATTGCAATTATCATTTTCATTAATCCTTCATTAGTTCCTCCACTTTCTCTCACTAAAACTTTCTCTCTAGAAATACATATTGTTGTGATAAGATGGTGACCTAACAAGTGGTATCAAGAGCCAAGGATAGTTTAGGTTAATATTGATTAGATTTAATAGAAATTCCGTACTTAAAACGTGTTTTAGATTGAAATTTATGAACTTTTGACTGAATACGTGTTTCATGAAGTTTCATGCGCTTTCATGAGTTTCTCATGAGTTTTGGCGAGTTAGCCATGAAGATTAGCGAGTTTCTTTGAATTTCATGAGTTTCTCATGAGTTTCATGAGTTTGGCGAGTTAGCCATGAATTTCGCGAGTTTCTTTGAAGTTCGCGAGTTTCTCATGATTTTCATGAGTTTCTTTGAAGTTCTCATGAGTTTCGCTTGAATTCTCGCGAGTTTGCGAAGTTTGGCGAGTTTCGGTTGAATTTCGCGAGTTTCACTGAAATCATGAGTTTCTTGAATTTCGCGAGTTTCTTGAATTCGGCGAGTTTCTTGAATTCGGCGAAGTTTCATTGGATTCACGAAGTCACGAATTCATAGCGAGTTTCTTGAACTTCTGCGAGTTTCTTTTCAAGTTCTCATGAGTTTCTTCAACGAGTTTCTTCCGCAAGTTTCTTCCGCAAGTTTCTTCAATGAGTTTCTTCATGAGTTTCTTCGCAAGTTTCTTCTGCGAGTTTCTTCCGAGAGTTTCTTCTTCATGAGTTTGGATTTCGCTACTAATCTACCTAAATCTAAACAACCTTAACCTTAGTTATCCTTAAAGATCCATAACACATCATCAACAAATTATTTAAAAAAAAAAAAAAAGAGTTTTTTTTAGCGGGAAAATTTGAGCAAAATTTATTTTTTAGGGGAGACTAAACGTTCAATTTTTACGCGAAATTTAAATTTTGGTTCAACTGTGAAATTTTTGGTCAAAAATTCAAATTTTTGGGCCCAAATTCGAATTTTTCGGGTCAAATTTGGCGTCAAAATTGTCAAACCTCAAATTTTTCTTCCAACCTTAAAACTGCATTTTATAGTGAATTTCAAATTTTGGGGGAGAAAAGTTTTTCATAATTATTTTTGAAGGGAAAATTATAATTCACTATATCAATGTCTCAAATGCTTTCACAAATCTCCTCACCTTCCATCTACTGCTTAAAACCTTTTTCACCAAACCTTGCTACTGATGATTCTGAAGATCCATTTGTGGAATTAAACAAAGGAATGATGTTACTGACTAAGATGATCTCACAATTTAAGAATTCAAAGAGTCAGACTTCATCTGATCCACGAAATCAAGCAGTCATGCAAGGTGAAAGAGTTGATGTACAAGGAAGGAATGCTCAAAGGCTTGTCAAGAATGATGAGAATACTGCAAATGTCAGTAATACGAACAATGAGGTTGTAGCATTGGAAGAGCAGGATGACAGCAGCAGATTTGGGGAAGATATCATACCCAACTATGACACCGAGCCCAACTTTGATGAAGAACAAATGGTTGAGGAAGATATCGTTCTCACCTATGACACAGAGCCTACCTTGGAAAAGCAGGATGACAAGATTTGAAGAAGATATCATACCCAACTATGACACGGAGCCCAACTTTGATGAAGAACAAATGGTTGAGGAAGATATCGTTCCCACCTATGACACAGAGCCTACCTTTGACAAAGAATAGATGGTTGAGGTACAATCTATCGTTGATCATATTCGCTTGCAAATGCGAAACAAACCGAACAACCATTCGTAAATGAAGGAGAGGTTGACCGGTGTGTTGCACAATGTCCGCACAACCGTCTCATGCTCGAGCCCTTAGTTGCAAACAATACAATCGAATCATCAAATCAAATTCTTGAATCAAAACATTCTTCTCAAAAGGACCATTGCTCAATTTCAAAAGATTTTTCAAAACTAGAGGCACATAGCAAATCTCTTGAACTTAAAATGCAAAGTAATCATGTGGATACATTAGTAAAAGAAAATGAGCATTTAAAGGCTCAAATTCAAGCAAAGGGGCTTGCGCATGTTGCTTTACAAAACAAATTGAGAAGATTAACTGGCAAGAGTGTGGATACTAAGTTAACAAAACCAACAATCTTGGGGCAATCGTCACCACAACCAATCAGAAATCAATCAGTAGTTAGACAACCAACCGCTTTTAAATCGAACGATCAAAATCTTCAAAACCATGGTGTACCTCCCAAGTTGTTGAGAATAATCATTTGTCAAATCCAATACCCACATTCTTGGCCCGAGAAAATACTGCTTCGTTAAATATGTTTCATTAAACATGTTTACGTAAACCTCAACAAGTAGTTGCAATCGCCCATCTAGGATTAGTTCGAACACCGTGTCTAAACCGAGCATTAAAATTAAAAATTCATATGATTCAAATGACGCGTACAAGAACTATGATCTAGAAAAGGCTAGAAAAGGGCACTACTCCAAAAGATGGAATCTTAGGTTCACGACCTAGTGTGATGCTTTCTAGTGTGTTGCATAACACCGCTTGTAGTAGCAAACCAAAACCTAAGTTTAATCAACAAACAGCTAGAAATAAACCCGTTGATCTAAACGTAAAATTTCGTAAACCTAATAGGTGGATCAATATAGACGCAGACTCTTCCCAAAAGAAGTTTCAACATCCCCAGATCTAACCTTAGATGGATTCCAACGGTAGAGTTTTCAACACTCGTTGGTCTTAGGTGGATTCCTGTGCAAGATACTAAGTAGTTGCATCAAAACAAGTGTGAAACCCACAACATCTATCCCCGAGGTAGGAAAGGAAATCACCAAATGGCATGTTCAGTGTCAAGAAGATTGTTGACACTACATCTTTATGCTTCTAACATCCGGAACCCGCTACCCTTGGGGATCCATGTTTCTTCTATCTTGCCCTCCTATTTTCCTTACAGTACAACATCAATGGCTTCGAATAAATCGAGTTCGGACCGCACTTCAAGAATGGCTTCTAAGTACAACGACTTAGGACCCGTTTCTCACTGCCTAAAACATAATGATCCATCACCGCATCACTATTGTACTCAATCGTCAAGAATTGGAAACTTTGTTTGCTCCATCGCTTGGAGATTCTTTAGAAAGACGTGCTTCGCTTGTATCTAATATTTCCGCTGCACAACTTGATAATATTCTAATTCTAGATACACCCTGAATCTACAACAATAATCGTTGCTGGAGATGCACCTTCAATCGAATCTCTGATAACAGTAAATCAAACTGTTTCCAACAACAATGACACAGCTGATGATCAACATAATGAACAAGTTGAGAAGTTTTATCAGCAGTTGATTCTCACGAGATATTTTTGGTACTTCACACCTATTCGATTAATTGAACATACATGGTTTCGATGTCTCCAATTTCATCATCAACATACGTGGTGTATGTTTCGATTCATTGAAAACATCGAGGGGGAGAGAGTGTAGGTGATCATTGGTTTCTTGTTTTTCCACATGCTTCTTTGCGAAAACCCAATGCCTTCATGAATTTCTTCAATTGAGGAAGAAATGAGACGATTTGTGGTTAAAATTTCTCAAGTTGGTGTTATTGTCTCACTTTCACGGGTTTTCTTGTGAAGTTACCCAAATATGATGTTATGATGCCTCACGCACGGTCATTTTATCGAGTATTTGCATATACACAGCTGATTAGTATTCGATAGACCGCAACAATCGTGGGGAGTCATTTCATTTCGCCTTTCGTGGTTTGTTTGGTGTGATGTGTCTACATACGCATAAAGACATTGTTGATTTACGGCATGTTTCTCGAACGGACTTTCTCGCAACAAGTCGATTCTCTTGTGGTTTTTCGCTTTCTACAAATTCACGACATCGAAAACTTCAAAAGTTAGAAGAAATGTCTACTACATCAAAGTTTCGAATCATGGGAAAATGGTTGTTAGTTTGAGGGGGAGCTGATCTTGAAACATCTTCAATTAGGGAGAGGATTAATTTGTTTAATACTTATTACATCTTTTTCCTAAATGGCTTGTGCACACATAACAGTGTACAACCCGTACTTGTAATGAAAGGACCCTATGGTACGCATCGATGCAATATTCCTAAACTTAAGGAGCGAAGCTTCTTAATTTTGAAACACAAAATCTTTGTTCAAAATCAAATGTTCTTGAAATCCATTTCTTCCCAAATGATTTTCAAATGCCTCAAAAGCATATTTTAATCAATATGTTTTCAAAACAACATTCATATGCTATTTTTGAGGGGAGAAATGTGATTAAAATTGTTGATCGTAGTTATGGAATCTCATAACGTGCTCGACTCAAGATATCACAAATGAATTGACGATCTTTGAATGTCAGTAATCGAAAAGATTTGTCTTTCAAGACTTATCTTAGTAGAATGTACCAATCCGAGACACTCTTGATTGACATGAACTTTGACGGGTCAAACCTCCTATTTCAAGGAGTGTTTACATCTTCAAGATAGTTATTAGAGCTAGTTGTCACCTAAAAGCTGACAATGGATCTCTTTAACTATTCAACGTAACCGTGTCTCGCGGGGAATTGTCTATCAAGAGTCGATCAATTCAAAAGTGCGAGCTCTACCCTCACTGTGCAGATTTCAGTCAAAAAACTCTCAAGGTGTTACCAAAACATGTTTTTCATCATAAACATCTTGAGAGATTTTTCATGAAAAGGTTTTGTGGCAACATAGGATAGTCATGGAGTTAAAAGGTGACTAAGTTTAGGAATAAACGTCCTATGATCCACCAGAGCCGGAGGGATCTAACCAAGGACACCACAAAAAGTTAGTATTTAGAAGTCCTTAGGTATGATTGAAAAAGGAGAAAATGAGAATCGGAGAAAGAAGGAGTTGAAGAATTAAAAAGAAAAGTTAAAGAAAAGGGTGAAAAGAAATAGCCCTCCAAATTATTCAACTTAGGGCGTGCATAACGGGTTCAATTCATATGCTACCGGTTGTCACAAGATGACACCGGTATTGAAGACAAGTCGTCATGGACCCAAAGGACGCAATGCACTAAACCTTCTAAGCCACTCAAGTTCTCTCAAAAGAGCTTGCTTCATCCTCACGTGGAACCCTACGTAATCTATCGACTCTCTTAGAGATTGTTGGTATTGAAGAAGGAGACCTCTCCCTAGTCTCCGATCAGAAAATCAAAACGCACTAATCGAGTCTAGAGCCATGAGATTCATCAAAAGATCTCTTAGGAACACTATATATTTCATCACTTGTTGTTCAAACAATAAGGACACAAGTGACATTTTTCCAGAGTCCCACGCAGATCTTAGCAATCGCCGTAACATTTATGAGGGATTCACAATTGTGATCCTCGGTGATTGAATGGAAATTCGCCAGTGGTCAACATCAAACACCGACAATAGTCACTGGTAACTCCTTGTGGTTACGCTTAGTGTGTCTCAAACGGTCTACGTCGTGGGTGATGCTTCGTGTACCTCAATGACTCATCCGAATCTGTAGGTGTATTTCGACATCGCGTTATCTCACTTGTGGGACTCCAGCTCAGAACGACCTTTGTGAGAATTAGAGATGTGTTTTCACACTATGTCATAACACTTTCAAGTTCAAACTTGTAAGCTACCGGATTATTTCTAACCCATGTTTTATGTTTTCTTCTTATGGATGCTCACGGGTAGAAAAGATCGTGCGACTTTTCACATGCTTCTACCAACATCAACACTAATTGAAAGTTCTCTCAAAAGCAAAGAAAATTTCAAAGATTCTACATCAAAGTCAAAGAATCGCAGTTATGAGATAAAGATCAAAGTTAAAGATGTTGATAAAGGCGATTTCACAACCGATCACAACAACAAGAACAAAGAACAAAGATGCAAAGAATCAAAGACGCCACAAGCCATGAACGCCAAAGAAGTTCAAGACGTCAAACGACCTAAGCAAGACAACAAATGATGACCAACCCTTGGGGAGATTGTTAGGAACATGTTTTAATTATCAAGTGTAGGTCATTTCATTTGTAATAGGTCGTTAATAAATATGGTTTATAAATGTTTGTATTGATTTCACACCATGTAGTAAGCCCATGAGTCATGTAGTAAGCACCCTACTTATGTAAACATTGAAATACCCCTCCCTAGAAGGTTGTTGGTTCTAATTGCAATTATCATTTTCATTAATCCTTCATTAGTTCCTCCACTTTCTCTCACTAAAACTTTCTCTAGAAATACATATTGTTGTGATAAGATGGTGACCTAACTAAAGTTCCATGAGAGTAAAATGTCAACTTTAAGAGTTGAACAAAGTTCTTTAACGGCTTAACTCCCTAAAGGGACCCGGGAGAGGGATTGTTTTACAAGCAAAAGAAAATATGGTTTTAATTGGACCACGATAGTGAATCATATGTATTGTTGTGAACATTGAATCAAAAGCAAATACAAGCATCTATGGAAGAATCCCCCGTTGAAGAAAAAACCGATGAATTTCATAATTTGACACTAAATCGGGTCGTAGCATTGTTGCGGGTTATAAACTACAAGTATTTTCTAAAATGAAATGGTGACGGATTGCCTACAAATGTTGAATTTTCGTTTGAAAAGTGTATATTATTTCAAAATAGCCGAGAATGCGCAATACCGAGGTCTTCCTACGGTTATTACAACATGCTTAGCACTTGGTACAAGAAAAATGGCTCAAAAGAACGCGATCATGAGGAAACTTGCTAGTGTGGAGACATTAGGATGCACGATCGTGATATGTTCTCGATAAACAGCACATTAACAACCAACCAAATGTCTCGTGATGTAGGTTTTCACGTCAGTGGGAAACTTACGACTCCTAGGATATTTCACGTGGAAGGGACAACTTATGATCCGAAGATGGTGGTATTGTTGATTGGAGTTGTTATAATATGGATGCTAATTTGCAAGACGTGGCGTAAATATGTGCCGCTTTGTAATGATGCCGAGATATATAGTGATGGTCGTGTGTTTAGAGTCACGGGTTTGCCTCACCAAGTCGCTTTGAAGGTTTTGGTTGAAAAGATGGGGTTCCGGATGCTAAAGCCGTAACCAAGATCCATGAGTCATGATTATGGCAAAATATTTGATTGATAACAACAGTGTTAAATTAGGCAAGTTGGAAATTTTATTATATGTCTTTTTACTACTTCTACTAATGTTTGTAGATGCTGTTTAATTATACTTATTAAATTTAATATTGGAATGTAGGGTGCTGCGAATGGTGGACGAAAAGATCAAAGAGGGTTGGGACACTGTAGTTAGACCGTGTTCGTAAGTCCATGAGTGTTATTGTTCGTGAACCAACTGGACAAAATCGGTTGCTTGTCAAGGTATGCCATAATTTTGTTAAATATCTGATTAAATCAATTTCATTAGTTGTATGCATCAAAATAGATTATGGCAACTTTCAACCTTTTTAGCTCATAAATGTATGTGACCCATTTGACCCATATGAATTGAAATTGTTATCTATAATTTAAGATTGTGGAAACAAGAATGAGATATATAGTTGACATGTGCTCTGGTTTTGTCACTAAACGCGTGCACGGTTATAAGTCGCTTTTAGCTCGTATGGACAATTTGGGTTTAAAATGCGGGATGCGCGTACACGTGAAGTCGATTCAAGTAAGCAATATTGATTATCTTCAAATATACGTGATTGAACATTGTTATTTTTTGATCTTGTATACTACCGATAAGTCAATTATGACCAAGTAAATAAACAAAAAATATATTTAAGTAACTATAAGAAATAAGAAAACAACAAACACACAATGGAGTCCACAAATAGTTTGATTTTCCTAAACCACGCTAGTGTTACTAAACCACTGCTAGTGTATTTTTGTAACCATCGCTACTTTATTTCATTCCACCGCTAGTGTTACTAAACCATCGCTAGTATATTTTGGTAACCACTACTACGTTTCTCGAAACCACTGCTAGGTGGATGGTTAATGCCCCAAAAGAAAAGTTACTTTGCGTTACAACTACCAAAGGGGTGGTGGGTGTTTGGTCTTGATTTAGCTCTTCATAATGATATCGATGATTATCAGTTGTATTTGTAACTCACAGGTGCCTGTGATGGTAGCTCTATTGTTTTATTAAACATTTTTACAATCCTGGAATAGTTTCATAGTGCATGATTATTCTGCAGCATGGGAGGGTTGGTTGTAAAATGATGTCGCACTGTGCCGTAATGTAAAATAGAGATAAGATCGTAAGCAACACCGTTGGTGTGGTATGTTAAATTTCAAAGTATACCTCTAACACTCTAACAAGACATTAAATGACCGATAGAAAATTAAACAATTGCACCAACGGTTTATACTTTTATCTCCTTTAGGTGTTCTATAGTCGTCCACACTTTGGTAGCAAACTTGCATTTGCCTTGGCGAATGGGTTTTGTTCTACCCGCACCGACGGTTTGTACTATCTTGCTATTTATGTCATGAGTTAACATAAAAGTACTTAAATTTTGTAGTAATTGACTAGTCGCAATTCTTCCTTTTTCGAGATAGAGAACCGAGAAGTGGTTCTCCAAGACTAGTGAAGCTTAATGATTTTATTCGACGATTACATAAAAAGGGGCTCTTGATGTTCTCGCTTTTGTGAGGTAGCGTCATAAGCTCAATCTCATTTTGTAGTTGATTTTATTGGTCCGCGAACATGCGATTTTGACTAATAAACTTTACGTTGTTTGCGACAAGAGTAACTCCAGGTTGAACGGTATGGCGGTTAGGCCTCGATTGGAAATAGTACCAATGGAATCATCAATCCCGGTAGCAGTGCTCAAACTTAGTTGCCTATGCCAATGGTTAAAGAATAGATATAGCTAAAGAGACCATTGAGATGACATATTGACCCACATTGGGTTGCTTTATAATACCCTGTGTTGCCTCTTCGTATATTTTAGAAAAAGGGTCATAGTTATGGCGATTGTGAATCAGAGTATGAGTAGTGTATTGTAAGTATTGTGGAAAACTAGAAGGGGGGTTGAATAGTTTTTGCCGATTTTAAGTTGATTTCAAAAACTTTAGATTCGATATTATGTAAATCGTATGGATGTTGAGAACGATAGATCTAATGATAATGCAAGCAAATAAATAAAGTTAAGGGATAGAAAAGACACAACCGATTTATAGTGGTTCGGCTACAAGGTCACCTTCCTTGCCCTACTCCACCCCCGAGTCACCTACTCGAGAGTGCAAGCACTATGTCAACAAACTCCTTCACTTGGCGGAGAAGCCTTCACAACGTTGCTTACACTTTTTCGGTACAAAGCTAGATACCGAGTCCGTAGTACCGTGGACCAAACCAACACAACTATTACACAACAAATATGTGAAATATCAAATACAAGATCTTCGCTCACGAAATCTTACGGAGTGACAAATCAATCAAGGACCCCTTGCTTGATGACTTGTAGAATGCTCGTGATCTCGCCTTAGAAGGACCTATATGAGGATCACAAATAGAAAGAAAGAAGAACAACTCTCTAGATCAAGTGATCTATATGTTAGAAGAGAATGAGAGTGTATGAGAGATTTAGTAAGAAGAGGAGTGTTAGAATGAAGAAATGGCTCTCATTTATAGGCAAATTCCTTCATCGTTCCCACGGATCCTTCCACAAGGATCCGTCTCAGTGTAATCCTAGGATCCGTGGAACGCCCTCTTGCCCATGGGTTTTTGGTTATGGGTCATGGGTTATGGGTTGATCCATGAGTTATATCTAGATTCAATGTATCTAAGTATACATTGTATCAAGTCTCTTTGGGTATGGGTTAAGATCCATGGGTTATGGTCCATGGGTTATGATATTTACCCATCCTAATAAACTATTACAACAAATGCGTAATTACTACACTTTGTATTTAAATGACTATATGTAAATGCTTTACAAAACTAACATGTATCCTTTATAATTATACTTAAGATAACATTATATTTGTTATCAACAAAACACAAAGAGATCGCAAAATATTAATAAACGGTTTTACGGTTTATTTGTATTAACAATCTCCCCCTTTTTGTTGATGACAAAACATAATGTTATGATGAGTAAAACTTAAGAATAGATGTAAATTTTGAAAGCCCGAAAGCCCCTAAGTTTTACTTCTTCTCCCTTTTTGTCAAAACAAAAGTTAACCCTTGGAAGAAATAAACATCAAAGTGTGGAAAAAA
>CM040243.1:169076480-169121890 GCA_022545495.1 Chrysanthemum lavandulifolium | reverse complement strand
TTCTTATGACATGTCTTACCGTATCGATAACATCTACGGTCTTAGAAATGTCATTCAATAATGGCACGGGACTTTAGATGAAGTTCGAGCGAGAGAGGTGTAAATATTTCTTTCTAAACATGTCAAAAAAAAAAAAAGGCTTGCAGTTTCTTCAGACTGTGACCCGTGCTTAAACTATGGCTTGCTATTATTTCAGATAGCAACCCGTTTTTTTAAAGAAGGAAAGTGCTACGCTTAAACTATTTTCAAAATATTTCGTGCACTTATCCTAAAAACAAAACTAGGAAAGTATGTCGAAGGACTATTGCTCCTACACAAATGTTTTCCGTCTAAAATTCTTGAGAAAAATATTTGGTGTTTTAACAAAATGGTGGTTAATGAGTTGCAAAACCAATCGGTTTGAGTTTTTCGTAAAAATTGAAAACTCAATCAATGACTTCGGTAGCTTTTAATCTTTCGAAAATAAGTCATTGATTGAGGGGAGAATGTTTTCAAATCTATATCATCTAACGAGCTTTCTTAATTATCCTCGTGCTTAATTAAAATGATATTTGCACGTGTCGAAGGACTAGGAATTTAGGATATGATTGTTAGGTTTAGATGATTAGAGTTTGATTAACACATAAACCCCATGCCTTATATGATCCGATTGTTATGTTGAATTAACTTTAATTAGTCGATTGTTGTTTGGGTGATGTCGACCACCATATATTTGTATGTGTGTTCACTAACGATCACGGTATATTGGTATAAAAGAATGTTCGATCCGGATCCCACAATTGAAGATGATTGGATGCGAAGGAAAGGGTAACTATATCTTGGGTTGACAAATGAAGAAAGCGAACTTAATTTGACTTCAATGGAAAGTTGGCATAAATGCAACATAAGATGTCTCACTGCATCAGCAGATGGTTTTCTTCTAAGTGATTGAAGAAACGGAGCTTAATTTGACCTCAGTTGGCATTCAAAATGCAACGTAATGTGACAATTCGTATTTTCAGGTCATTCTCAAAACATTACTCATGTTTCATTATTTATCATTTATCGTGAACTAGGTTTACGAGCATCAAATTCACGTAACCGTAATGGTTTAGCTGTGAATTCATGATCATATCATCGAGGTCATTTCATATAGACTAAGTTTAGTCTACATTTCATTAACATCATTGTCATCTTATTAGTTCATGCATGGTTTTGCATTTTACATTAAGCGATAATTTTCATATTAAATAAGCGTTATCGTGTAATTAATTATTTTGATTAATTGATCCATTACTTCCAAAATTATCCCGATATATTTTTATACTCATATTAAGTTTATAAAATAATATTATGAGTTTACCCAGTGTTTTAAATTTATTTTGTAACTAAATTGTTGTATTTATATAATTACGATGTTTTTCTTAAATACGACACGATTATTATTATATCACTCAAATTTTGCAAGAAATGTATTTTTATAATTTTTATGACCTAAAAATATTTTATCTTGACCGTGAAAATTTATTTTTATCCAACTACCCTAAAATATTCACAAGTGACTACAACTTACCACTTAACTTAATTTAACTTCACAATCTTACACTTATACTTATTAAAAAAATAATAATATCAAGAGAATGACTAGCACCCCTTGTCGACACAAGGGGTGAGTCATGGAAGATATTTGCATAATATCTTTAAGTATAATGTATATTATACTAAACTCATTTCATATCATTTCATTTCTCAAATACTAGATCAAATATTTCATTCTTTTCTCTCTTGCAAAAATTCGGCAGCCACAAGGAGACCAAAGGAGAATCATCTCATAAAATTTCAAGACAAGTTTATTTAAACACTAGTATCACTTGTTGTATAGGTTTTGCAATAAAAACCTCAAGTGATTTGGAAAACCCATTGTCCTTAAACCTCATCATATTTCTTGTAAGCATTCATATTCATATTTTATTTCACATTCATTATTATGGTCATATCATTTTATTTGAGAAACATGCAAGTTATGTGATGTTTATACCACTTTTAATGTTTTTAAGTGTTAAATATATATAATCCATCCTATAATTACTCCTTGTTATATATTAGTTTTGGTGATGTCTAGGAAACCATGACACCCTAAGAAGGTGTATGGTAGGATTAGAATAGCCGGAGTTGTTTTGAATGGGTTAGAATAGGTTTGGCGAGAAAACTCATTTCGACACGTTTTGAAAAGGGTCTGTCCTTATTTTGAAATTCTGGAAAATCCGAAAGTAGGTAAAAATATTTGGCCTAGATATTTAGAAAATATACTTTAAAATGAAACCGTGGCGCTTGAACGGATTAAAGCGGAGTTATAACGAAGAAGTTATGAATTTTTCAATTTGGCGATTTAAAAATATAAATTTACGGAAATTTCAGCAACCATTATTTATTTTGTACGAGTCAAAAATGAAGCTTGGGCGTTGTAAATTATGTCGACTTGTTAAAAATATGTTAGTATACTTCGATACAAAGCTAAGGATCTTTAAAACGTAGAAAACGGATTTGTAACGACTAAATTATATACGTTTACAAAAGTTGCCGTAACTTTTATCATATAAGAAAAACTAACTTGGTTTCTAATAGACAAGTTTTGCGGCAAAGACTAGTTACCAAGTTAAAGGTTGTTTTTAACATTGATTTAGAACTTTTCATAAAGTGAAGTCTTCTAGTAAAAGTGAAATCGCCAAGTATACTTTCCAAAATGTCCGATTGTTTGTTTAGCGGAGTTGTAATGAATTAATTACGGTTGCTCAAACTTTGCCGAAAAACCATCCTTAAACTATATTTTGGGACATAAGTACCGTACTTAACCTCTAATTTTCTTTATGTTCAAGACCTCTAGGATAGAAACTCATGTACTAAGACTTTGAGATAATCATACGAGCTTCCCAAAACCGTTGAGTATGTTTCCTAACGCTCGACGTGCACCATTTTACGACTAGATTTTAGAGGCCGTTTTTGTCACTTTCATGGAAATTTCAATAACATTATTTTACTTATTTAAAAGTAATATTTTCACAATAAATCACTAAATGATTATCGTCGGATATCATTTCAACGTAAATACATGTGAAGTAATTTAAAAATGGTCAAGACGTTAAAAGATTATATCTTCGACGAGAAGTATTGTTTTCAAAAATTCATAAGTGGTATAAATATCATCCGAATTGCATGCATAACATTACATCATGACTTATTACATATCATATCATTCATAATAGGTCAGTTTCGAGATCACGCTACATTTCGGTGTACTCACTTTTGTCATCACATCAATTCATCAAGTGAGTTTTCATAGCCCCGTTGTATACATTTAATACTTGTTTTCAAACTTACGGGAGAATACATTGCACATCATTTTATTACGATACCAAGTATATCAAATTCATTTACATTGCTTAAGTTACCTCATGCCAATTGAATGTCCCCATTATATAACATGAGCCGTTAATTTCATAGAAGCGGTAGTGGATAGATCTATCGGGTGACACCTCCATCCGGTTGGTGGATTCCAACTGGTTAAACGGATGCATTTCATTTAATAACATTATTTGAGTTGTTTGGCAAACACTCTGTTGGGGCGAACATCATGATCAGTCTAGTTTCGGTGTCATGGACTTATAGCAATTGTAACATTTTGTGGCGACATTGTCATACATTATCTATACTTGTGTAGTCGTATAAATCATTTTCATAAACCTATGATTTCTCACCAACATTATTGTTGACCGTTTTAGCAATGTATTTTAAGGTAACTAAGACATACTCACCATGGAACGATTAAGGAACCCTTATAGAGTCGCGGCGTCGACTTGTCTCATTGTATATTATGGCATTTTCTTTCAAAACATCGTTTGGACTTGTAATATACTTATATTTTCCGCAAACTTTATTAACTTTTGGGACCTATCTTGTAACTCGGATGTTTTATATAAATGTCAACGATGTGTTTTAAACGACACTTTAGGTCGCTCAATATAACTGTGATTGTGATGCTATGACAAGTCAATCCCCAGAATTCCATTCAACCGCAAAACAGATAATTTGGGGTGTGACACGTGAAGAAGTCTCACCGCTTCTGCAGACGGTTTTCTTCCAAGCCCTACAAAGAACAACGGAAGCTTCTCAACCACCTAACGTATCTTTGTGCAGATACCATTTTTAAACAATTTTAAATAATTTGATTAAATTGTTTTGAAAATGGAAAATATTATTATGAAAATATATTGGACTAATTTTGAAAATCACGGACTTCATGTTATCAAACCTAAGTCACTCAATTATCGACTTGGTCATCGATTGAGGGGAGAGTGATTTAAAATAAAATATTTTCAAACAATATTTCATCAAGTCCGCTTATACGAAATTATGTGGTGATCTAAAGATTTAATGTTATGTCATGGTATGATTTTTTCTTTAGAATCAAGGTCTTTCAAAATGAAATTTTTCTGCTCTTGTTTGATTGTGAAATTGTTTTGTTTTACTTAAAAGATCTCTTAAAAACTATCATACCGACACTAACAATCTTTAATGTCTTAAATGGTCCTTATCGTCATCTTTCAAAATTGAATCTTGCCACGCCTTTCCCCAAATTTTTCTAAATGAGTTAAATCAGTTGGGATCACAAAATCTCAAATGGTTTGATATTTCGATCGGGGTAGAGATCGTGATTTAAATCTCAAATCTGCTTTAAATGGAATTGGTTTTAGTCCTTTAAAGGCACTCCCGCCTCCATGTGCCAAACTATTTCAACATACATAATGCACATGTTGAGGAGGAGGATTTATCCAAAACCGGATGAGTATTTAAAACGCCACATTTTCTCCTATGTTTTCTAAACCTAATTAAATCACTTGGGATCCAAAATCTCAAAGGGTTTGATATTTTGATCGGGAGAATTTGTGATTTAATAATGAAATTTGATAAAGGTGATCGTTTGATTTAATTGTGCATGCCGCTTCTCTCATATGTGCTAAGCGCCAATCTCGAAGCATATATTGAGGGGAGCATTTTTAAAGAAAAGAAACTATCAAGGTGAAAATGCTTTATGTTTTAACATAAAGTACCTTGATTGAGTTTTAAATGGTTTCTTAATGGCTTGTGTGATCGTAAATGTGCCTCAAAAGAACTCTTGCCTCTATGTGATAAAATGATTTCAAATATCCTACGCACATATTGAGGGGGAGAATTTTACCATGAAAATCAAATGGCTTTTTCGTATGAAAATTGTGATCAAAGAAAATATTTCAAAGTCCTCTTGCCTCCTTGTGCTAAACAATTTCTAAATCATACGCACATGTTGAGGGGAGGTTTTCTAAATGATCAAAACTATTAGGGTACAAAATGCTTTGATCTCGTATCACAAGTACCTTGATTGTTTTTCCAAATGATTTTTCAATTGGTTTCAAGGAAGAATGAACTGTACTAAAAGGTGACCATTTTACTTTATGCATGGAGTTATAAGGATGGTGAGGTTAGGTATTTGTTCCCACGATCCCGCCAGAGCGGAGGGATCTACCAGGGACAATCCACTAGATAGTGTAGAGTCCTTAGGTATATTGAAAAAAAGGAGAAAAATAAGAAATGGGAAGAGTGCGGAATGAGACAGAGCTAGTAATCGAATAAACCCAACAAGGTTCTAGTTATGAAGTCTCGGTAAGCATGAAGGGGTTGAAGAATGAAAAGAATTGAATATGAAAAGGGTGAAAAGAAATAGCCTCCAATAATTCAACCTTAGGGCGTGAATCGGGTTCAATACATATGCTCTTTGGTGTTTACTAAGGTAACATCGTATTGAAGACAAGACATCATGGACCCAGTGATGCATCGCACTAAACTTCCCAAGCTACTCAAGTTCTTCTTAAAGGGCTTGTTTCATTCTCACGAGGAACCCACATAATCTATCGACTTTCTCTTAGAGATTGTTGATATTGAAGAAGGAGACCCTCTCCCTAGTCTCCAGACAGAACCAAATATGCACAATTGAGTCTAGAGCCAAGAGATCATCCACAATATCTCATTAGGACACTAAATTCTTGAAGACTGTCATTTCACACAATGTGGAAAGTAAGTATATATTAAGAGTCCTACGCATTATCCTTGTGGTATAGCCGAACATCCGAGTGATATGTAAGTATTCACGATGAAGATGGAAATCCTTCAGAGCCAACATCAAACAAGCTCTTGGTGGGTGACATGTGAGATCTTTTCTAAAAATCAAGCTTGTGACAACCGGATAGAAACGATGGGAGATTCAATCTTGAATCAACCTTGGTCCAGAATGGAATTGACGAATACTTTTGGAAAACCGCTCGATGTGCAAACCTTCTTTTCTCTAGCACGTCGAATGTGTATTCATTTCAAATTCAAAAGTATCTCGATTGAAAATACTTTTAGAAAACCGTTCGATGTGCGAATCTCTTCTTTTCGCTAGCACGTCGAATGTGTACTCATTCTCTGTCACAATTCTCATTTTCCGGTCATTCTCATATTCCATATTCATCATTTCATAACGGTTTTGCATTTTACATTACACTTTATTTTCTTATTAATTAAAAGTTATCGTGAGTTATTATTTTAAAAAAAATTTAATCCGATACTTTCAAAATGATCCCGAGGTATTTTAAACTCACATTTAGTTTATAAAACTATATTTTTAGTTTTCCTAGTGTTTCAAATTTATTTGGTATATTAATCGTTAAAGTTTAATTATTACGTCGTTTTCTTAAAAATCTTACGATAATTATTTTTATCACCTAAATTTCATAAGGAATGTATTTTTACAATTTTTAATATCTCATTACATTCTATTTTGAACTATTAAAATCTCTTGTACTCAAAAGTTATCATTTACCTACACCATTTACTTATACAATTTTTATCAAATACTTACACATTTTTTTAACAAAATAAACACAAGTAAAAAAAAAAAAAAAAAAATATATTGTATGGACAAAGATCCATAAAACCGCCCTAAGGGTGTTGACATTTAATGTTGAGGTAAAATTTCAAATGTCTAGATATAAACATTATCTCATACATGTATTTCATTTGAACTCAAATAATTCAAGATTGATAAAAAAAAACTTTCTCCTCTCTCTTGGTTTTCTTCCTCAAACGAGCCATAGAAGGGGGTTAAGAGGTGATCATCATTTTTTTAGCTCAAGTTCTTCAAAATCTAGATAACACTCTTGTTTAGGTTTTGAAATAAAAACCTAGGGTGTTTAGGTTTAATCCTTGGTTCTAATCACCTCATCATATCACTTGTAAGCATATTCTTATCATTTTTATGTTTCCTCTTCATTTTCATATGTTCCTTTTCATTTTTGAAGCTTATATGCATGTTATGTGATTTATACCATTTATTTCATGATTTTTAAGTTATATATACAATATGGTCATCCTATAATTACTCCCATGGTATTCTTTGGTCTTGATGGTGATTAGGAACCCATGACACCCTAAGAAGGTGTATGGTAGGATTAGATTAGCTTTGGAGTTGATTTGAAGGGATTAGAATAGGTTTTGTCCGAGAAAAACTATTTTCGTAAACTATATTTTGTGTTCTGTCCTTAAATCGAAATTCTGGAAAAACCTACTGATGGTACGACCTTTTGGCCTTGATATTTAGAAAATATACTTTAAAACGAATCCGTGGCCTTTTGAACGGATAAAAACGGAGTTATAACGAAGCCGTGGTGAATTTTTAAAGTTTGACGACGAAATGTTTATTTTTCGAAAATCTCGACTTCTGCTTTTACATATTCGGGTCAAAAGCAGCCTTAAGCTTCACAAATTATTTCGACTTATCAAAAATATATTAGTTTACTTGACACGAAGCTAAGGACATATTTTACGTGAAAGCGGTTTGAAACGACAAATATATGCATGTTTTTATAAAGTTGCCGTAACTATTATTTTACGAAAAACTATATTATTTTACGTTACAAGTGTTACATTAGTCAGAACGACCATGTTTCTTGTTGTTTTTGACAAAGTTGTGAAACTTTTGGAACGCAATTGTCTTCTAATAAAATCAAATTCACCGCCATATTTTTCAAAACGTCAAGCGGTTTGTATAGCGGAGTTATAGTAAATTATTTACGGAGGTTCAAACTTGGCGAAACTCATTTTCGCACACAATTAGCAAAACCACCATCTTTAGCCCTCGTTATCTTTATGACCGAGACCTTTTGACGAAAACTCCTGAACTGAAACTTCTAGATATCGATACAAACTTTCCAAAACCGTCGAGTTCGTTCTCTAACGATCGACGACACCGCTTTACGACTACTTTTCCGAGTCATTTTGTTAATTTCATGGTTTTTCCGGCGACATTGTTTTGCGACGAAAAATGGTAATTTCACCAAAATCATTATAAAACCATTGTAGGATGACATTTTGACGTAAAACATGTAAGGTCATTTTGAAGGGTCAAGGCGTCAAAAGAGTATTTTTCGTCGACGAGTGATATTTTCAAAACCCGCAAATGGTATAAATAACATACGAAATGCATGCATATCATAACACCATAACTCATTACATATCATAACTCAAGTCATAACATTCATTTTAGGTTGCGGATAGTTTCGAGCCTCATTTTCGTGCACATCATTTTGTTAGCATATTAATCACACCGGTGAGTTCATACCCACTTTTACTCGTTTAAATTCTTATAAACTATTTGGGCGAGATACATGCTTATTTATCAAAACCTTTAAACTCTATTGCCAAACAATATTACTTATACTTTAGACTTGGTGCGTGTTGCGATTAGACTTAAACAAACATCCCAATATTTATATGTTGGAAGGCCATTAATTTGGATACAATTTCAACGTGAGTCGTTGGAGGAACATCCCAGATTCATATGTTGGAAGGCCATTTTATGGATACATCCCAACGTGAGCGTTGGAGGAACATCCCAACACGAGTTGTTGGAAGACCCTGTGGTGACATTTATACTTTTAACTACTTTAATGCGTATATTCATGATTGTCATTCTATTTTAGGCGGTGGGTTGTGAACACACAGTTGCAAGTTTTGTATGGGCGGAACTTGGGCGAGTGGATTTACAATGCCTTTTTTGTGTGAACATTTCTCAAAGTATTGCAAATCATTTTATTACAAACTTATGAACTCACCAACCATTGTGTTGACACTTTTTAGCATGTTTGTCTCAGGTCTTAAGGTGATAGCAATTCATGGAGCTTTTGGGTCACATGGCATGCTTTGGAGTCTTGTGCTTTTAACAATTACCATTCGACATGTTTTGTAAACTCTTTGTGTATTATCAAACTTTGGGATTTCTTGCTTGTAAACTTTAACTTATTTATCGAATGGTAAACTTTTCAAAGCGTCTCATTATAGAGGTTTTCAGATCCATACTTTGTGCTATGACGTTATACCCCAATGACACTATCGTTCATTGCGATATTTTGGGGTGTGATGATTAGTATCGAGACTTGGTTATAGAGAACTAGGTTGCATTTTAGTTCCTAGACTATAACCGCTCTCACGTCGATCCTTTCGTTTCCTATTGCCTTACTCACTTTTCGCATGCGCATATGTTTTCTTAAGTATTCCTTCAAGAACCACCTCATTAGATAGCGTAGTTTCCTTGTACCAATAGGGAGTCCCAAAATCTAGTTGGGTCATCAAAGATATGGAGCTCGATGTGAGCACTTATCTAACTTGATCTCGTGATGTTCTTGTTTGATGAGATGCGAGATCGAGCTAAATAAGTGTTACTATAAAGTTGGATAGATTTGATGATTTTGCCCGAGGATGGGAGTTCTCTTGAGGATACTTTGGGAATTCTTGGCGACTAAACCTCGTAGTGACTTTAGCACCTAACGGAATTTCCTATACACTAAGTGCGACTCTTCCCAGATACCTACCCTAAATCCTCCTTCCGCTTAGAATCGGATGATAGGCGGCTACCTACTTAAGTAACACCAATCGCCGAGACATGTATGCTTGGTGGTATGCACACGTGTGAAATGAAGCAATTATAATTATGGTGGCCAACATAATTATAAATGCGTCACAACTCACGTGGACATATGCGACCACGATACGTAGATCGTGTGGACACCTTAGGAACCAATTTGTGGCGTGATATTATAATTGAGGACGTTAAGTATAGACATTGGGAATTCAACGGTTCTTTCCCTTGCGAGACAATGGCACCAAGGAGAGTAACACGCAAGATCTTGGCCGAGGTGGTGCGCGCAAGGGGTGGAATGACAGTGGACGTGGAGGTAGAGGAGGCGGTAACGACATGGGTAACAATGACAACAACATGGCGGAAACCACGATTTTGCCGCCATCATCGCTCAACAACTTCAAATCTTGCTTCCCACTATTGTCACAAGTTGGAAATCATATGAATAACTCGGAAACCACGGAAGCGGAATGGCGACACCAACAATGTAGTGGCAAGAATAACAACAACAACACCAACAACAACAACAATGTAATTGGATGCACATATAAGGAATTTTCGGCATGCAAACCGTGAGTTTGATGGTATAGGAGGTGCTTTGGCGTATACTCGATGGGTTGAGAAACAGCAGTCGATGTCGACATCGACAATTGTGCCACACATCGAGGGTGAAGTATGTCGCTTGCTTGTTATCGTGAAAGGCATTGACATGGTGGAACACACAACTACGTGCTAGAGGCGAGAGGCGCCATAGGTATGACATGGGACAATTTAAGGAGTTCTTGAAGAGAGTCTTGCCGGACAATGAAATGCGTAAATTGGAAGATGAATTTTATCACCACTCTATGATAGGGGTGGTCACGCAGCCTACATCGACCGATTTCATGAGTTAGCGGACTAGTTCCTCATCTAGTTACCCCGAGTCCAAGAGAATCTCGAGGTACATATATGGTCTTGTCCCGAAACCGTGGAACTGTGAAAACAATCGAGCCGTCTACAATCCAAAGTGCGATACTAAGGCGGGAACCACGGATGCACGAGATGGTTAGAAATGGCACGTTGAAGAGCGTTGATAAGAGGAAGGAAGCAAGTGGGTCGAATAAGCGAGATAGAGCGTGGTAGCGAGACAACAAAGTGGCGAGAGTTTTTGTGGCAACTAGTCTTGAACAAAGAGAGTATGCGGTACACATCCCAAATGTGCTAAGTGTGCTTATCATCACCGAAGACCAAGCCCCGCCGCTTATGTACAATATGCAATCGGTCGAATCATTTTTCAAGCGATGTAGAGGCGTGCAAGACCAACAACAACGGTTAACACGGGCAACATGAGGAATAATCAAAAGACTTGCTTTGAATGTAACGGCCGAATCACTTCCGAATAATTGTCCTCGATTGAATAAGCCACCGATACAAGCTCATCTAGCTATGGCAATTGAAGGAAATAACCCAACCCAGACTCAATATCGAGTCCACCTCGAGGTCGAGCATTCTATATAGGGACCGAGGAAGCCCGTAATCGAATCTGCACGTTTTCCTAGACCATTAAGTGATCCACCGTATTATTCGATTCTGCGAGTTTCATTAGATAAGAAGCCTAGACGCGTAAGTTTTGGCATAAGCACTTTGACCATACACTTGATTTTGTGAAACCTTAGGGTAGAACCTTATGTATCGTCGATTGAATCGCGAGACGCGATTCTTCTATCGAGGAAGAATGTCACAATTCTCATTTTCCGGTCATTCTCATATTCCATATTCATCATTTCATAACGGTTTTGCATTTTACATTACACTTTATTTTCTTATTAATTAAAAGTTATCGCGTGAGTTATTATTTTAAAAAAATTTAATCCGATACTTTCAAAAATGATCCCGGTATTTTTAAACTCACATTTAGTTTATAAAACTATATTTTAGTTTTCCTAGTGTTTCAAATTTATTTGGTATATTAATCGTTAAAGTTTAATTATTACGTCGTTTTCTTAAAATCTTACGATAATTATTTTATCACCCAAATTTCGCAAGGAATGTATTTTTACAATTTTTAATATCTCATTACATTCTATTTTGAACTATTAAAAATCTCTTGTACTCAAAAGTTATCATTTACCTACACCATTTACTTATACAATTTTTATCAAATACTTACACATTTTTTTTAACAAAATAAACACAAGTAAAAAAAAAAAAAAAAATATATATATTGTATGGACAAAGATCCATAAAAACCGGCCCTAAGGGGTGTTGACATTTAATGTTGAGGTAAAATTTCAAATGTCTAGATATAAACATTATCTCATACATGTATTTCATTTGAACTCAAATAATTCAAGATTGATAAAAACTTTCTCCTCTCTCTTGGTTTTCTTCCTCAAACGAGCCATAGAAGGGGTTAAGAGGTGATCATCATTTTTTTTAGCTCAAGTTCTTCAAAATCTAGATAACACTCTTGTTTAGGTTTTGAAATAAAAACCTAGGGTGTTTAGGTTTAATCCTTGGTTCTAATCACCTCATCATATCACTTGTAAGCATATTCTTATCATTTTATGTTTCCTCTTCATTTTCATATGTTCCTTTTCATTTTGAAGCTTATATGCATGTTATGTGATTTATACCATTTATTTCATGATTTTAAGTTATATATACAATATGGTCATCCTATAATTACTCCCATGGTATTCTTTGGTCTTGATGGTGATTAGGAACCCATGACACCCTAAGAAGGTGTATGGTAGGATTAGATTAGCTTTGGAGTTGATTTGAAGGGATTAGAATAGGTTTTGTCCGAGAAAAACTATTTTAGTAAACTATATTTTGTGTTCTGTCCTTAAATCGAAATTCTGGAAAAACCTACTGATGGTACGACCTTTTGGCCTTGATATTTAGAAAATATACTTTAAAAGCGAATCCGTGGCCTTTTGAGCGGATAAAAGCGGAGTTATAACGAAGCCGTGGTGAATTTTTAAAGTTTGACGATTTAAATGTTTATTTTTCGAAAATCTCACTTCTGTTTTACATATTTCGGGTCAAAAGCGAGCCTTAAGCTTCACAAATTATTTCGACTTATCAAAATATATTAGTTTACTTGATACGAAGCTAAGGACATATTTTACGTGAAAGCGGATTTGAAACGACAAATATATGCATGTTTTTATAAAGTTGCCGTAACTATTATTTTCTGAAAAACTATATTATTTTTACGTTACAAGTGTTACATTAGCTGTAACGACCATGTTTGCGGCTGTTTTTGACAAAGTTGTGAAACTTTTTGGAACGAATTGTCTTCTAATAAAATCAAGTTCACCGGCCATATTTTTCAAAACGTCAAGCAGTTTGTATAGCGGAGTTATAGTAAATTATTTACGGAGGTTCAAACTTGGCCGAAACTCATTTTCTGCACACAATTAGCAAAAACCACCATCTTTAGCCCTCGTTATCTTTATGACCGAGACCTTTTTGACGAAAACTCCTGAACTGAAACTTCTAGATATCGATACAAACTTTCCAAAACCGTCGAGTTCGTTCTCTAACGATCGGCGTAACTTATTTTACGACTACTTTTCCGAGTCATTTTGTTAATTTCATGGTTTTTCCGACGACATTGTTTTGCGACGAAAATGGTAATTTCACCAAAATCATTATAAAACCATTGTAGGATGACATTTTGACGTAAAAACATGTAAGGTCATTTTGAAGGGTCAAGACGTCAAAGAGTATTTTTAAATCGACGAGTGATATTTTCAAAACCCGCAAATGGTATAAATAACATACGAAATGCATGCATATCATAACACCATAACTCATTACATATCATAACTCAAGTCATAACATTCATTTTAGGTTGCGGATAGTTTCCGAGCCTCATTTTCGTGCACATCATTTTGTTAGCATATTAATCACACCGGTGAGTTCATACCCACTTTTACTCGTTTAAATTCTTATAAACTATTTGGGGCGAGATACATGCTTATTTATCAAAACCTTTAAACTCTATTGCCAAACAATATTACTTATACTTTAGACTTGGTGCGTGTTGCGATTAGACTTAAACAAACATCCCAATATTTATATGTTGGAAGGCCATTAATTTGGATACAGCCCAACGTGAGTCGTTGGAGGAACATCCCAGCATTCATATGTTGGAAGGCCATTTTTATGGATACATCCCAACGTGAGCGTTGGAGGAACATCCCAACACGAGTTGTTGGAAGACCCTTGTGGTGACATTTATACTTTTAACTACTTTAATGCGTATATTCATGATTGTCATTCTATTTTAGGCGGTGGGTTGTGAACACACGGGTTGCAAGTTTTGTATGGGCGAACTTGGGCGAGTGGATTTACAATGCCTTTCTTGTGTGAACATTTCTCAAAGTATTGCAAATCATTTTATTACAAACTTATGAACTCACCAACCATTGTGTTGACACTTTTAGCATGTTTGTCTCGGTCTTAAGGTGATAGCAATTCATGGAGCTTTTGGGTCACATGGCATGCTTTGAGTCTTGTGCTTTTAACAATTACCATTCGACATGTTTTGTAAACTCTTTGTGTATTATCAAACTTTGGGATTTCTTGCTTGTAAACTTTAACTTATTTATCGAATGGTAAACTTTTCAAAACGTCTCATTATAGAGGTCGTTTTACGTATCCATACTTTGTGCTATGACGTTATACCCCAATGACACTATCGTTCATTGCGATATTTTGGGGTGTGACATTCTCTAATACAAAAGTATTTTGATTGAAAATTGATCTCTCATAAAACCTTCGTCAGATTGCAAAACTCTTCTTCAAGCAATACACGATTGTTTTTCAAATCATTTTCATCGGTGAATCTCAATTTTTGGTTCACTCACTCCGTGTTGTCTTCTTTGAGATGTTCGGTTTGAGAACAACTAGAACAAGTGCGAAACCCCGTCAAGGAGATTCTTAGGAATCCTACCGATCACAAAAGATACTTGTCTCGATCAACGGGAACCGTGGGCCGTAGTACCTCAATTCAACGAAAGTGGTCAAAGACACTTTCGTGTGTTTTATTGCTAATCGTTGTTTGCGGTACATTTGACGGTTGCGGTGATCGTAATCGAGGAGTCAATCCAAAGCCGCATGCTCACAAAGATCCACACTTAATTTGAAGAAATCATGATGGTGCATATCTACGTAACCTGGTTCGATATTTTATACTATGCTTCGCCACGCCGCAAATATCTTGAACCAAGAAAAGCTCCGCTACTCGATGGAAATATGTCATGATCCAAAAGTGTGAGCATGTCGGTCCAAAGTCACAACTTCACATGATGGCAACACAACTATGGATGATTCAGAGATTTGATGTGGTGATGATCTCAATGAAAGCTCAAGATCATCAAAGATGTGGATCGGTTCAAAGACCTCCACCGAAAGTACTAAACTATGCGGACTTTGAAGAATCGCTACTAAAGCACAAAGATTGCGAAGTGAAGAATTCAAGTCTCTGAGCTCAAGAACAATGTCAAAGAAAGAATGCTAGGATGCAAATGTATTTCATGGGGTGACCTCCTTAGGGAGATTATTAGGAATTGGAAATTCCATGTTAAAGTGTCGGTCACCCCAATTATAGTCTAGCATATGTTAGCTCGTAGATTTGTAGTTATTTACATTATGTAGTAGTTAATTAGTTAATTCAGTAGCGTAGAATAGTGTAGTGCAACACCGTGGAGGAAGGACGGGTCTTTACCAATCAGATACACGATCCACAGCCGATAGGAGGTCGTGTAATTTGTAGTATAAATACCCCTTCCATCCATGGAAGGGTGTGGCTTCTTTGAATCTAACCTTTCATTTTCTAAAGCAACTCTCTTTCAAGAACCTCCTCTCACTATCTTCATCTCTAAAATGGCTTTCTTGTTTAATCATTGTCCTAGACCACCCGAATCATCAAACAACATAAATATTGGATCCTAACACATCTTTAGCCACACAACTCGAAATCAAATTCTCATTTAAGATATGCAAGTTCTTCCTTTCAACTTCATTATATTTGAGTTCTGCTCATAATCATTAACCTCAACTATCATTGCATCAAATTCCTTTTCCATTTCTTTAATATCGTAATTAATTCCTTTGAAGACTCTCAAATTGACCTTTAATTGTTTAAAGAAGGGCATGACCTCGCTTAAATAACATTCTTTAGTTTGCTCAAAACCCTTTTCCCCCGGCTATCCCAAAGGGTGTGATTCTCTTCTTACACATTTTCTCAAAATCAACAAACAAATTGATAAACAACATATAGGTGATTAAGGTCTTGCTATTAGTGGCAATAGATCTAGGAACTAAATGCATTGGTGTATTAGGAGGATACACAGTTGCTTTAGGAATTTCCTACAAGAGGATTCTTTTCAACAAGATTTTCGACTTTTGCATATCCATATCCTTTTTCCGAACACTTGTTCGGGGGTTAATAGAGTCCGAGGCTTAAACTTGTTTAAGGATATCCAATTTTCCTTAGTGTAATCATGGGGTTTGATCGTTATATTATTCTCTTTACACGCAGGATCGTTAAGCTTCATATCCATTTTCTCCTAGATGCATCATCTAATTTTCTATCTTCCTCTGCACTCAATGCACGAGGTTTCTCTAGGTTTAAGAATCTCATTGCCATCATAGATTACATTTTGAGCAACTTTTGCTTTCTTACCATACTCGTGGTTGGATTCCTTTATAATGGGGATACTATGCTTATCGTTGAGAACTCTATGCTTAGTGATCATGTGAGCGATCGAATGGTGTTCCCTTGTACGCATAACTTATTTTCAAGCTTGTTTTTCAAAGCTTTTAGATTGGAAAAATCATTCAAAAGTTTTGATTCCTTAGCATTGAATTCTTGCTTAAGCATTTTAACATTTTCTTGAAGTTCTTGTTTTTGCTTAGCGTTTTAAAAGCTTTTCTTGTAAGGAGTTTAACTCTTGTTTTAAAACTTCTTCTCTAAAATTACTTTTTCTAATAATTGTACGCATTTGGTTATCCAACTCCCCGCTCACGAGTAGTTAACTCAAACTTAGCACGTTGTTCATAAATGGCAACTTGTTCTTTATAAGCATTTAGTTCGTAAATAAAGAATCATCGGGGCACATGCGTGTATTCATCAAAATATAGTCATCATTGTTGCGAAGATGCATCACTTGGTACAGATCTCACTTTCACTTTGTTTCACATATTGATCATATGGGACAACATTGATATTACCCATATTTTCAATATCCGACTCAAAAGTTTGATTGATTGTACTTTGTCATGTATCTTTTGCTCATCAACATCATCATATAGTTTTAATACCTCGTAGATGATTGATTCTTTGGATGGACCAGCTTGTCGTGGTGAGGGACCTTTGGAGAGACCATTTGAGAAATGCTAGCCATGAAAATTGTCATGCGGAGGTTCATCATCAACGCCGAGTCGTATGCATCACGATCGGCGACTTGAAAGGCATTCGATGATTATGACCTATCTCCTGAATTGGTTGCTCATCCATATCGCATCATATGTCCGGCATTGCCTCAAGAAGAAACAACAGCTCCTCTTCATCCAACACAACTCCATTGTCCCGAGCTTGCACAAGTAACATCTTGTCTTTGAAGTACTCTGCATTTGAGGGCATTTTGGAGAAGTGCGGTTCCTTGCTATGTGTCCATCAATTGTAGCACTTAATTGGCTTAGCTTGACCACGATTTGGATTCCTTCCACGATTACGATTTGCTACATATCCTCTACCAACTCCACCTCTTCCCCTGCTTATAACGCTTTCTTGAACCTGGTTGCACCATAACCTTCCCATCTCCGATGTAGCTTGATTGTGTGGATTGTATGTTGCTTTGATGTTATTGTTGGTGTGTGGGAGAGAGTTCATGTTTTGACTAACCATGAGAGACAGTTGATTGATGAAGTTTTCCATGAATGTGTTTGGATCGGGGAGGCTTATATGTCGGATCGTGGATGAGCTTGTAATTACCATTACCCATGGGTATGAATTGAGAAGCTTTGGTGGTAATTCCAACATTGGTATAAAAGTTGTAGAGTCATTTGTGAACTTGTTTCTCCCTCGTTGATTTTGAGCTGCTCAAGAATCCTTTTTCAAACATAGCATGTCTCTCATTCGAAGAAGGAATGCATATAGTTGCTCATAGTTGGTTTTCTTCAATCCTTTGGTTAGCTTCACTGAGGTGACCAACTTATGCCATTGGGATTCATGTTGTTCACAAACTTTGAATTCATTGAATATTTGGCATGGTCATTTTGATATTCGTCATATCATTCACAAGATTGTGGAATCTCACGTAATACTCATAGACACTTTCTTCGGCTTCATCTTAAAGTGCTCAAACTCGTCATACGCTTTTGATTCTCTGTCTTCCTTGGTTAATTCGTAACACGAGAGAAGCATCTTGACATTATCCCAAACCGCCTTGGCTTTAGTGTTGCGATTGATAAGCTTGTAGATGTCTTTTGGAAGACCACAAGTATAATGTTAGAAGCCATGATGTGAGCATCGAATATCTTTTCTCCTTATCATTGAGCTCATCATACGCCTTTGGTGCATCTAATCCATAGATCATTGTTCCATCTGCGGTTGTATCAATTAAGTCTCTTGTAGTCTCAATCGATAAGGTCCTTCATCAATGGATTTGAGAATGTTGACCCCATTTTCCTTTCCAAGACAAGACAATCTGATTCGTTGAGCCCAAGAGTCGTTGTCGATTCATCAAGCATAGGTGGACGAGTATCCGAACCAACTGAGCTTGAACATACTCAACAGCGATGGAGATGATTGTAGGTACGTTGGTAGACATGTTAACAGATTACGAAATTTTATAACTCTATGATTAAACCGGAAATAGATTCTTTCACGGATTTTACTAAATCAAGAGAAAACCAGATTACAAACAAAAATAAACCAAGTCGCTAAGAATTCTTGAACCAAGTCGCTAAGCACCAAGTCGCTAAGTAGCAACTCGCTAAGATCTCAATTTCACCGTGAACCAAGTCGCTAAGACCAAGTCGCTAAGACCAAGTCGCTAAGACCAAGTCGCTAAGACCCAAGTCGCTGGACACAAGTCGCTAAAGCACCAAGTCGCTACACAGTCAAGTCGCTAAAGAGCAACTCGCTAAGGTCCAAGTCACTAACACCAAGTCGCTAAGAATACTAAGTACAAGTCGCTAACAAAATTGAAAGCAAGTCGCTAACTTCACCAAGTCGCTAGCAGTAGTGGAGAATCCACTAAGTTGTATTGTTTGTCGACTTGTCTTAATAGACAAGTCGCTAGGACCAAATCGCTAACAATTAACACTACAACTCGCTACCTTTTTATCAAGCAAGTCGCTACGATGAAAAATACTACGAGAACCAAGTCGCTACAAAGAAAAACTTCAAAAACACACTTTTCAATCCAAAACAAGCTCAACCACAGTGATTCAAGCTCACCAAATCAAAACCCAAGCACTTACAATGATTCTTAACACAAAAGTACACCCAAAATTCAAACTTTAACACTAGAAATGATCCAAATGATGCAAAAACCACTAAACTTTTTCAAACTCAAAAATAGGGATGGCACCCGTGGGTAATGGGCACGGGTATCTCTAACCCGTCACCCGCCCACATAGTTTTTTTCTCACCCGTCACCCACCCATCACCCGCCAATGGGTACAATTTTCTACCCATGCCCATGCCCGCGGGTAATTATTGCCCATGGGTAAACCCACGGGTTAGTGTTATGCAACAAAATTACAAAACCATTATATGAAAACTAACGATGAAACTGCGTAATGAGACACGAATCAATTTGCCAAATACAAATTTCACAAAATACTTGAAACACATGTCCTAAAATAGTAATCAAACATAAGTAGACCAAATCACATTCATATTTTTAAGAGATAAAGCAAAATAGTAAAATCTTTAGCAAAATAAAAAATTCTTGGCGTTCTTGCATCCTACTTCTTCAAAAACTGTCACTGTGTCAAATCAACAACCTCCTCAATAATGCCCTGTTATCAAATAAGGATAAGTTTATTATACATTAAATATACAAACATATAAGAAACATAATGATATCAAATTATTTACAAAGAGTGTAAAGGTGTGAACGTGTACATAATATGTTAACTCATACCTCTTCATCCTCTTCCATTTCTTCAAAAAAGGTACAACAAGCAGCATGTCCAGTTGAGCAGGATCCTGCAACATAATAAATAACAATAGGAACTTTATATTGGTAAAAAAATTGATTGTAAAGCATTGAAATATAAATCACCTTTAATTTGAGACCATAACCAATCTTGTGCACACATCAACGCCTCAAGTGTCTTTGGATGCAGCCTGCTATGATGTGGGGTAACAAAGCGACCACTTGTGCTGAAGGCAGATTCAGAAGCAACTGTGGATACCGGGATCGCAAGAACATCTCTAGCAATTAAAGCCAGAGTTGAAAAATCTCGTGCATTTACTTTCCACCATGCCAACACATCAAAATCTGTTGTTCTAGGCTTGACCTGTTCACTCAAATATTTTGTTAGTTCTGATATTTGAGGAGTTGCACTAACGGTTTTCTGAATGTAGACATCAAATTGAGAAAGATGATCGGATACATTATCGTACTTGTATGAACCGTAGAGTTCTCCTCATTGGTTCTAGAGCTCTTAGCATTTGCATATTCATTAAACATGACTTTACAAAAATCTTCCACGCTATCAATAGAAGCTTGAACTTCATTTTTCCAAGTGGACCATAGATAATCTCATAATAATACCTTACCAACACTAATTTGTACCTTGGATCAAAATCGATGCCGAGCAGAATACCATTAACTTCTAGCCAGTACTTGTTAAACTTATCCAACATACTATGTGCCATATCTGATATAATAGTATTTTCATCATAAAGCCAATCTGTCAAATCAATTTTAAGTTTACATACCAATGAGAAAAATCCATTAGCAGTTGGATATTCAGTACCAGAAAAGAAAACACTCGCATCGTAGAATGTTTTCAGTTTACCACATACTACCTTAGCCATATCCCAATCCGCATCTGATGGCAAACACAAATACTTTTTATCTTTTAGTTTCATGCTTGGAAACACATCTTTATAACACAAAGCAACATCTAACATCATATAAGTTGAGTTCCACCTAGTTCTCTGATCAAGAATCAAGTTTTTGGTTGTTGGGTTCTTTAGTTTATGAGCCATTTTTGAAAATCTTCATCCTTTTAGCCGTTGCTTTCCAATATGCAACACTATCCCTAATATTTTCAATGGCCTTCCTATAACATCTAAACCATATTTCACAATTAAATTAAAATATGTGAACATCTCATGTGTAAGAGTTTACCTTCCATCACAAGATGCTCTAGAAAAGCTTCCTTCAATTTTTGAAGCATTGAATCATTAGTTGAGCAACCGCTCTCTGATTCATGTGGATAACTTCCTATCAATATTCCATTCAACAATGGTATCAATAAGCTCATTGGCAAGGTCCTCTGCAGTATGTGGATGAGGTACATATGCAAACCTACAATTATTAAAACAAACAAAAATTAGCATACTGATAATTTAGCAAAAACATATAGAAAACACATCATCATACTAACAAGTTTTGGCGAATACCTGATGATTCGGTTTTGTAATACCCATGCTTCATCAATGAAATGGGCTGTTACAACCATGAATCCCTTCTTTTGGTTTCCTGATGTCCACATATCAGTGGTGACGGCAATCCTACTTTTACTGGCCTCTAACAAGCTCATACTCTTAGTCTTCTCAAAGTCATACAAGTCCATTATTACCTTCTTTATACAATTACGACTAACTGGTTTAAAGAGAGGCTGAATAGTTTGAGTGAAACGTCGAAACCCGATATGCTCAACCATAGATAATGGGTACTCATGTAATATGATCATGGTTGCGAGCTCTTTCCTAGCCTCTCCTTGATCAAGCAGATGTTTTGCAAGATCTGTTTTTCCATCTAGAGAAACTTTTGCATTGAGCATTTTTTGCTTTATATCCCTTGTTGTGCGCAGAGGACATATATTAAAATGATTACGAAGGTGGTTTGTTCCATGTCCGAGTTCACCAGTCAATGATTTCTTACAATATTTGCATATTGCTTTCCACTCGCCCTTAACATTATCCCTGTCAAAATGATTCCAAACTTCAGAAGTAAGTGGTCTTTTCCGCCCTTGATCAACATCAACGATGTTCTTTCTTTTCTTCGTTCGGATAAAATTCACGGACGATTCTTTAGGAGAGGGAATAGTTGCATCCGCCCATCCTTGGCACGATCCTATTGGTACTGAACTAGTTTTAGGATTTGAATCAACATTAGAGGCATTTTGAGACTGTCCAGTTGGAGAACCCATATCAACCATGTCTATTTCTGAAAGCTGAAACAAACCAGATTAATCATCAAATAGTATTTCATGAACATCTAATAAAAGTAAACAATATTTGATGAATTATTATTGTGCACATCATCAATAAATCAATAAACCAATAAATCACTAAACCTATAAACCAACAGGGACGACCATGAACCTATGAATCATGTATTCAACTAAGAATCTAATTAAACATACAATTTAGGAAATAAACCTATAAACTAATAAATCAACTATTCATGAATCATGATATAGGAATCAGTAGGGACGAGCAATAAATCAGTAGGGAAGAAATAAAAATAAACCTATAAACCAATAAATCAACTATTCATGATAATATGTACATAACATTGATTGAAAGAGATGAATTGATATAGGAATCGGTAGGGACGAACTGACCTTATTTAGCAAAGAGTGAAAGAGACGAATTGAGATTGTGATTTGTGACTGAGATTATACATGTTAATATGTATATAACATTGATTTTTTGATGTTTCATGTTCCCTTTTTCCCTTGAAACTCAAAACAAACTTTTAGATTAATGTGTTTTTTGAGAATTGGTATCTATTAAATGTATACCAACTACATCATACATATTTTAATTACTATAATTAATTTTAGTTTGAGGATTTATGGGTACACCCATGGGTATTTTGACGGGTATACCCGATGGGTATTTTAAATGGGTGTTATGGGTTTACCCGCGATGGGTATGCCTCACCTGTCACCCACCCGCCATCCACTGATGGGTACAAAATTTCACCCACAACCCACCCATGGGTGAAAAATGATGATTTTACCTACCCATTTATGTGCGGGTACCCGCGGGTTGCGGGTTTTTTCTCGCCCATTGCCATCCCTACTCAAAAACCATCTAAAACCACTAGAAATCCAAGGATATGTAAGAGAGATGATCAAACCATGGCTCTGATACCATTTGTAACATATTGGATTTCACAAACACATCATAACACAATTACAAGTAGGCGTACAAGGTGAGGTTTTAGAGAGAAAGAGTTAGAGGTTTGGGAACTTAGTGAGAGAAATGAAAGTATTATTATGAGCTCCAACTCTCTACCTTGGGAGGTAGAGAGTATTTATTGTCTTACACAAATCACCACCTACGGGCATGGATCGGGCATACGGTGGGTAAAGACCCGTCTGGTCCTCCACGGTGTTACTTAACTAAATACTACTTAACTTATATTTTTATAATAGAAGTGATGGTCATTCACGCTTAGGAACTTTGTAACGTGTGTTAGATATCGTGATAGAATAGTCAACGGGCTCGTGGATTGGGCTAAGCTAAATGGCTAAATGTTATTGTTAAGCTAGCCTTGTATAAGTTGTCATCCAATCCAAGTCCAATCCAAGCCCATCCCCAAGCCCATTAGGGCATATATGTACTTAGTATTAGATAAATACCCTCAAATGGTCATTTGAGGTGTGCTTGAGTGTGTGTGTGTGTGTTTTTCCTTTGATATACAAGTTTCTTTTCATCTTGTTTCTCTCACACATATACGCATAACATATATCAAGTCACCATCTTTCTCATCTTTCCATCTTTGTTTCTTCTTAATCTCTACGCATATCTTGTGTTTGTGTTTCGTGTACGATAACGTGTGTGTTTCACGTGTATACTTGTTTGGTTAGCTTTGGTAAAGTGATAAGGTTGATATATTTAAGGTCCTACAATTGGTATCAATCGCCTAACAATGGTTTAGGAGTGTTGTGTTACGCTTTTTGTTAAAACTTTACACAAAAAGTTATGCTTTTTACTATAAAACGTGAGCTTTTTGCATAAAGTTTTGATTTTTACGTGGTTTTAAGCTTAAAGTTGTAGACTTTATTGATCTTTAAGTGTTTTGGAAGAAGTTTGTGCAAAAGAAATCATTTGGAAACGTGTTTTGGGTGAAAATTAGTGTTTTTGCAAAATTGGGCATTTTTACGCATAAGCAAACAAGTACAAAAAGTCAAAACCCTTTTTACGCGTAAGAAAAGTCAAAACTTTTCCTAGTAAGGTCTACGCGAAGAATTGAAGTTTACGCATAAGCTTTTGGTGAAGAATCTTCATGCAACAACGGTTACTCAGTGTTTTCCTCACTTGGATAAGCTTGAAAACACTTCGACTTGTGGATATCTTTTACACTTGGACGAGTGTGAAGGATTTTGGTTTTAAACCTAATCTTACGATAAGCATAAAGCTTACGAGTAAGCACTCACGCATAAGTTAAATCTTACGCGAAGGTACTCTACTTAAGTATAAAGTTTACGCATAAGCTTACGCTTAACCTTAAGTTTACGCAGAAGTCCGGGTCACGATAAGCATCATCTTACGCCTAAGGAAGAGTTACGATAAGGAAGTTTACGCCTAAGCAAATCCTACGCATAAGCACCAATTTCTACGCCTAAGAACAAGTTTACGAGTAAGATTTTGAGCAAAACTTCAAACGGCCATAACTTTTGAACCAGAACTCCGCTTTCAGCGTTCTACCCATCAAAACGACCGTGAGAACGAGGAGAATGACACCGAACTAAAGTTCAAGGTCAACCTTCAAGTCCTAAAACGCCCAAATGAAGTTATTGAGGTTTTAAGTTTTAGACCAAATTTTCACTACAACAACCGAGCTTAATCTTCATCAAACACAACTCCTTTATCGTTGAATCGATCCTACATCAACTTTATCATCAAATACCTTCATCAATGGCTACTCAACAAGACATTCATGCACCGTGCCGAAAACCGTCCTCCTATGCTCGAAAAAGGTGGATATCTTCAATGGACAAGTCGATGTCCGCTACATCAAGACCAAACCTAATGGAAAACTCATGATTCAATCCATTACGAATGGACCCTTCAAGCCTCGACCACCCAAAACCCCGAAACTCGATGCAACACCTCCCGTCCCACCATCTTTTCGTGTTCAAAATGAATCGTAATACACGGACGAGGATAACAAACAAGTTGAAGCAGATGACATGGCAATACACATTGTCCAACTGGGTTTACCGAGAGACATCTTTGTTGCTGTGGACAACTGTGAAACCGCTACGAAATGTGGGAACGTGTTAGACGGCTTTGTTATGGAATGTAAATTGGTCAACAAGACACGGAGAACAAGTCGCTAACCGCATGGGAGAAGTTTACATCTACTCCGTGAGAATCCATTGAATCCTACTATGGAAGGTTTTGCACTTTAATGAATGAGCTTATCGAAACAAGTTGGCACCCGTAACTATCGTGAGTAACATCAAATTTCTCAACAATCTTCCGTAAGAATGGGGACGATATGTCACTATTGTCAACCAAACAAAGGACTTACATCGTGAACTTTGATCAACTCAACGATTTTCAAACAAAACCAAGTCAAGTCAATGAAGTTAGGAAAGAAAGATTGGCAAAGAATCATGATCCATTGGCACTAATTGCAAAGACTCCAACTCCAAGTGAACTCACAACAACAAGCTTCATCATCTTCCACTAACAACAACTTGCAAGAATACATTCCACAACCACAAGTCGTTATCCTCAACAACAATTCTACTCTCAAGAACAACAAGTCAATCAACAACAACAATATCCACAATACCAGAACAAGGAATCACCGATCTTGAAACCGAACAAGAACAAGCTTTGTCAATCGCATTTGCTTTTTGACTAAAGCATTCAGAGGTCGCTATTCCACACCAACTAACAACAACCAAAGGATTTCATCAAACACTGCATGTGCAAATTGCACACCGGTGTGAATATGGGTCATCAAGGACAAATGGTTGGAGTTATTGGGAATCAACAGGATATGCTACCGATTTCACATGGGTAATCAGCGGTTCCGTATCGTGGTAATCGGTTGGGTCGAATGTTGGAAATCGATGGGGCGTAATGTTGGGAATAGAGCAATGGGTAATCGAATGGGAATGCCGCAGCTCCAATCGTTGGGAATTATGGAAATGTGAATCGTGGTAATCAAGTTACGTGTTACAACCTGTCAAGGAGTGGGTCACATGGCAAGGAATTGTCCTACTAAGCCGAAAAAGAAGGATCTTGCGATCTTCGTAAAGCTATCATGTTGGTACAAAAGGAAGAAGCGGGACTTCAATTGAGTGCCGAGGAACATGACTTTATAGCTATTATGGATGATTTGGAAGACCGAGAGGACATCAATGCAAACCGCATCTTCATGGCAAATCTTCGTGAAGCTAAGTATGACACCGAGTCTCGACGCACCTCCCGCCTATGACGCCAATGCAAGATTCGAGGTACCAATCATTGATCCATGCTATAACAATGTCATATTTGATGTGTTTACTCATGACGAACAACATTCGTGACATCCGCACCTACTTATGATACATACCGGACAATCCGAGTTGTAGCAATACTAACTCAAACCCGATGTGGATCCTAGTGGAGGTCGTGTGACACAAAATATCGAGACCGATGAGGAAACACGTGCCTTATTTGAAACATTAATCAATAATCGTGGCATTGAAATTGAGAAAGTTAAAAGGTCAATCGCGATGTTAAGGCCGCGAATGATAAATTGACCACCGAGCTTGAGAGGTACAAGGAGAATGCAAAAGCCTTTGAATTTCATAAAACAAAGAGTCGAATTAGAAATTGGTTATCGAGATTCCGTTTTAAGAGAACAACAATTGCAAATCAAGTATAACACACTTGATGTTAATTTGAACTTGAAAATAAAATCTTTAAACAAGGAAATTTCGATCTTAAAACCAACTTTCTAAACAACAAGCAACTTATTCGATCTTGAAAAGAGAAGAAACAGTTGATTGTCGATTTTTCAAAACGAGAAGATTCTCTTCTTGATGAAATTCTTGATAAAGATGAAAAATCAAAAATTGGAAAATTTGCTTGTTACAACGGGTCATTCACCAAATCAACCAATATACTAATTAATCAAACGAATCCGTATTTTCATACAACACAAAAATGGCTCTTGGTAACACACCTCCTTGTTTCCTCAAGAAAGCTCAAAAGAATGTAATGTTTTGAACAATGGAAAAGCATTGCATGAACCCATAATTGTTCGTGATTCTCTTGAAACATTAGAACTATCCGACGAGAGTAGATCAAAATGAAACAAAAGAATCCGTAAATAAAACCAATCGACTATAACAAATGGAACAAAATTAATGGAATTACTTTTGTTTCACAAAAGAAAAGTCAAAGTTTTCCATCACACCCAAGTGTTTCAAACAAAGAGTCAACACCAGCTTCAAAACCAGCCCAACTCCGTAGTTGTCTCACAATCTCTTTCGAAAATCGAACAAATGTCTTCAAACAATCCTTTTAACACAAGTGATGCTAGAAGCATTTTAGATGACGTTAAAACTAGAATTGGGGAACTTCAAGAGATCGTTAAATCTAAAACCAATATTATAACTAATATATGGTTTTCTAGTTTTGATGATGAAAATAAAAGTTTTTGAAACTCAAATTGCCCTCACCGAATAACATCAACTCAAGGGTAATTCATTTTGAACAAGCATTTTGAAAGAAACAGTTGACTTTGTCAAGGACCATAAATCTCGGTAAAGAAAGCTAATGAAAGTGTTGAACACATCAAAGTTTTGGAAAATTTAAATGATTCTCTCTTCAAGATGTTGTGTACCGATATTATGTCCATTGTTTTACAAACATATTATGTTGAAGATCATGAAAGACTCCACCGAGACCTCCAAATTGTTTCAAAATATGAAAAAGCTCTTGAAAAACTTGAAAAGAAAATGTCTCATATTTTAAACAACTTGATCGAAAAACCGAGGAATGCAAGTATGACAAACTGTCGATGAGCGTGCCTATAATGACATGAAAGAGAAAATGATCTTTTGAGGGCTCATGGAATGTCAAAAGGAAAGGTGTGGATACTAAGATTGCAAAACCATTGATCGAGGAGAAAGCAAATGTTCCCAAACCGGTTTTCAAACCAAAATGTCAATTTCTATGCCTCCTCCAAAAGTCAATGAGAAAATGATTTGTCAAAACAAGTCACTCCACCGCCTTGCCTAAACAAAATGTTGAAAATGAAAAGCGGTTATCGAGAAACCAAAAGTTTTAGCACCGGCTTTTTAAGATGAGTACCACTAATGCGCCTCGCCTCCACATCTAAACCATATGGAACAAACGACATAAGTTTAAACAAGCACTCTAAAGAGACTAGGAAAGTTGAAACCACTTCTCTAGATAAAATGTGAATCCTAATGCGTGTGCCTTACCTTCTACAGACTAGAAAGCACCTCTAGGAGCAAAGCAGACTAAAGCCTAAGAGCAATACAAGGAACAATAGAGTCTCGCATGCCTCTAAGAGTAGTAGCTTGAATAAAGAGAAGAAAGTAGAAGAACACCCTAGGAATTTACCGCTTTGTAATAAGAAAGACATTTCATCCGAATGTAATGAACCTATGAAACTTGCTAAGTTTAATGAATGTGTTGATTCTCTTTGTGTAACTTGCAAGAAATCTTTAACTAATTTTCATGATGATTGTGTTTCCAAGAATGAGATTGTTAAGCCTGTTCGTAAGAACCTTCCAAAAGAACTTATGCTAAACCTCTAGGAAGACTAGTTGCAAGATTTAGGTCTTACACTACCGATAGGAAGCATAGTCCTTACTTTAGGGATGACATTTGAAACCAACGGGTAGAACTTTCACACCCGTAATGGTAGAATGAGTGATGAACCTGTCTTCCCAAGAGATAACTTCTATGAGTGTGATCGGATTTTACCTCTAACCCAAAGGAACCAAAATCAAAACGGTTTCCAAAATCTTCTTCTTCTCGTTCTTGGCGTGTTATCGAAATATGTCTTTGGATCATCGACTGGTTGCTCCAAGCACATGACCGAATCAAGTCACGATCAATTTCGTCTAGAAATTCATGGGAACCGACGCTTTGGAAATGATCATGTAGCAACTATCATGGGTTATGGAGATCTACCTTTGGAAATTATTTGATCACCGGGTTTACTATGTCGAAGGGTTGGGACACAATTTGTTTTCGGTCGGGCGCCTCGTGATGCGATTTAGAGGTTGCTTTAGGAAAATGCTTGCTTCGTTAGAAACTTGATGGCACCGATCTCTTAACGGGAATCGTGATACAAACTTGTATGCTATCGACATTAACCAAATGGCCTCTTCATCACCAATATGTCTTATGACACGAGCATCCGAACAAAGTCCGGTTGTGGCATAGAAGATTATCCCATCTCAATTTCGACACCATCAACAAACCGCCAAAGACAACATCGTCAACGGACTTCCAAAGTTCAAATACACCAAGGATCACCTATGTCCATCATGCGAACAAGGAAAAGCAAAAGAGCATCATATAAACCCAAACCCGCACTCTAGTTCGAAGCAAGGTTGCATATGTTGCACATGGACTTATGTGGCCCAATGAGAGTTGAAAGCATTAATGGGAAAAAGTATATTCTTGTTATCGTTGATGATTATTCAAGATATACATGGGTTAAGTTTCGAGATCAAAAGACGAAGCACCGTGCATCATCATCACCTTCCGAAACGTATTCAAGTACTTCTTCAAGCTCCAGTAAGAGTAGTAAGAATGCATAACGCACATAATTTACTAATCGTGAGTTAAGAGCTTATTTTGAAGATGTTGGAATCACACATCGACATCGCTTGTTAGAACTCCACACAGAATGGGGTAGTTGAAAGAAGAAATCGAACTCTTGTGGAAGTCGCCGCACAATGCTAATTTATTCTAGTGCACCGTTATTTCTATGGGTCGATGTGTTGCCAACGCTTGTTTCACTCGTAACCGATCCCTAATCCATCCAAGATTCAATAAAACCCCATATGAGCTAGTGAACAATGAAAACCCGATATCTCTTACCTTCACGTGTTTGGCGCTTTGTGCTATCCAACGAACGACAGAGAAGATCTAGGAAAACCGAAAGCTAAAGGTGATATTGGAATCTTCATTGGATACTCGTAAAACTCGAGGGCATCTGTGGTGTATAATGTAAGAACTAGGAAGATAATGGAGACGATGAATGTGAATTTTGACGAACTTTCACAAATGGCTTCGAGAGACTCGCCTAGAACCCGCTTAAACCGATGGCTTCTAATCAAAACAGATTAGAACCCGCACCAAACCCGCAGACTGGACACATCGCTCAGACTCAGACAACAAAGAGCTCCATCAACTTTTGCCGACACACCTCATGAACAAGAATGGGAGAATTTCTTTGAGTTAATGTTCGATGAATACTATGGTGGAACTTCGACAAATGCATCAAACCATCATTCCACCGCACCCGCCAAAATCATCCACCACCACCAACAGAAGATGCATCTACAACGGTCGAAACCAATGCACCAACTCCATCAACATCATCTACATCGACTTCACAAATCCTATTCTTACAACAGTTTTACCAAAGAAGTTGATGAGCAAAACCAAAACATATCATTTCAAGAAGAACCTACACAAAACCGTAATGATGCAACGTTAGATGAAGACTTATTTGAAAACCCGTTTGCTACGGAATCACCGAATCATCTTCAAGCTTACGAGAACCATCTAACTCACATACGTTTAACCAACGGTATCCTTCTACTCTGAAGTGGACAAAAGACCATCCAATTGAACAAGTTATTGGTGAACCTTCACGGCCAATTCAGACGAGACGCCAACTTGCCACCGATTGCGACTTGTGCATTTACATTTGCTCAATTAGCAATATTGAACCGAAGAACATTCGGGAGGCAATGGCAGATAATGCATGGATAGAAGCAATGCAGGAGGAACTTCTCCAATACCGTCTACATGACTCTTGGGATTTGGTTCCAAGACCAATTGACATTCGCGTCATTGATCTCAAATGGTTATGGAAGAACAAAAGGGATGAAGAAATGACCGTAATTGCAACAAAGCTCGCCTCGTGGCCAAAGGATACAGACAGAAGAAGGGATAGACTTTGAAGAGTCATTCGCGCGGTAGCTAGACTTGAAGCGTCAGATATTCTTAGCCTATGCACTCACAAAACATCACGGTTTATCGATGGACATTAAGACCGCGTTCTTGAATGGAACTCGAAAGAAGAAGTGTACGTGAGTCACCCGTAAGGCTTCATAGACATGGAACATCCGACTACGTCTACAAACTCAAAAGGCAATCTATGGTTTGAAACAAGCTCCGAGAGCGTGGTATGACGAATCGTCCCTCTTCCCGATTCTAAACAATTTCACCAAAGGAACTGTTGATCCTACCTTGTTTACACAAAATGCAAAACGACATTTTGATTGTTCGATTTACGTGGACGACATCATTTTGGGTCCACTAATCCGAATCTTTCAAAACATTTTGAAAATCTCATGAAAAGCAAATTTGAAATGTCCATGATGGGGAACTAAAATTTTTCTTGGTTTACAAATACATCAATCCCCACGTGGAATTTTTATTAATCAAGCTAAATATACAACCGAGATTTTGAAAATCATGGTATGGATAATTGTGATTCGGTCGGTACACCAATGGTAACTTCACCAAAAATTGGAGCCGATTTATTTGGGAAACCTATCGATCCAAGAAATATCGAGCATGATTGGTTCTCTCATGTACCTCACCGCTAGTCGACCCGATATTCATTTTGTTGTTTGCTTATTAGCACGGTTTCGTGCAAAGCTCACCGAATCGCACCTCAAAGAGGTTAAAAGGATCTTCGGCACCAAGACATCCATTCACATGGGACTTTGGTATCCGAAGGAACCGGATTTGATCTAATTGCCTTTTCGATGCGGACCACGCAGTGATCAAGTTACGCAAAAAGTACATCGAGGAGCACAATTTTGGGTGAAAAGTTAGTAAGTCGGTCTTCAAAGAAACAAGATTGCACCGCACTTTCAACCACCAAGCCGAGTATGTGTCTCTATCTCGTGTTGTGCTCAAGTTCTATGGATGAGAACACAACTCACAGATTATGGCTTTACTTTCGATAAAATACCTATGTATTGTGACTCGAAAAGTGCCATAGCCATATCATGCAATCTGCTCATCACTCAAAGACCAAGCATATTCGAGTACGCTATCACTTCATAAAAGAACACGTGGAAGAAGGTATTGTTGAATTATTTTTCGTGAAGACAGATTACCAACTCGCCGATCTATTTACTAAAGCCCTTCCAAAAGAAAGGTTTAACGATTTAGTTCGACGAATTGAATGCGAAGCCTAACCCCGAGGAGTTAGAACGCCTTCTCGAATCTTCTTGAAAATGATTTTCCAAAAGCTTCACTGTAAATATTTTTGAAAACAAAATACAAAATTTGAAAACCAACAAAAGCAAAATATAAAAATATAAAACTTTCAAAAATACAAAACAATATAAAATCAAAATCCAAAATATTCTTCTCACGACATGTCGATTTAGTTCGACGATAATCGATATTAGAACAGACGAAAATGATTTTAGAAATGTCATTCAACAATGATACGGACATATACAGATGCTTGAGCGAGAGTTCTTTAAATGTTTTCTAAAACATGTCGCTTCTCAAAATTTCTTCAAAATGGCTTTCAGATACTTCAAGACGAAACCCGGACTAAAATGATGACTTTTGATTATTTTCAAATCAAAACTCGTGTTTTTAAAGAAAAATCAAGTGTACGCTTCAAAGGCACTACATTTAAAATCGGTGAGAAATCATCATCATCTTGAGCACCTTTTTCAAGATTGTTCAAAAGATTTTCAAAATCTTTCAAAATATTTTGTGCTCAAGATAACTCCCTCTAAAACCCTTTAATTGATTATGCTTTATTAAAGGGGGAGTATAAAACCAAAATGTTCCAAATTCATGCTTAAATCAAATCCGTTTGTCTCCCAAAAGATTCTAAAATGTTGTTTAATCCGTTGATATCAAAAATATCACGAATATGCTATTTTTGAGGGGGAGAAGACGTGATTAAAATGTGATCAAAAAGTTTAATGATCGTTGTTTGAATCTCAAAAGAGCTCGACTCAGTCGTAACCATTGAATTGACGAGGAATCAAAGTCAGTAAATGTACCATCTCGAGAAACTTTCTATGGACTTGACCAGGACGGGTAATAATTTCAAGCTAGTTCTCTAGTGATGTAAACGTGTCTCGAATCGGTCTTGTTCATTTAAAGTCGATCAATTCAAAAAGTGCGAACTCTACCCTCTCCGTGCGATTTTGTCAAAACTTATAAGCACATGTGAAGGGGAGTGTTTTGAAAATATAAAACTCTGAGTGTTAACAAACATGTTTTTTAATCATAAACACTTTGAGAGATTTTCAAGAAAATGGTTTTATGGCAACAATGGGATAGTCATGGAGTTATAAGGTGACTAAGGATAGGAAAATCCGTCCTATGATCCGCCAGAGTCGGAGGGATCTACCCAAGGACACCACCAATAGTTAGTATTAGAAGTCCTTAGGTATGATTGAAAAAGGAGTAATGTGAGAAAGGAGAAAGAAGGGTTGAAGAATTAAAAGAAATGTAATGAAAAGGGTGAAAAGAAATAGCCTCCATAATCAACCTTAGGGCGTAAACCGGGTTCAATTCATCTGCTATTGGTTGTCACTAAGATGACACCGGTATTGAAGACAAAGACGTCATGGACCCAAAGGACGCACCGCACCTAACCTTCTAGCCACTCAATTCCTCTTAAAAGGATTTGTTTCATTCTCACTGGGAACCCTACATAATCTATCGACTTTCTTAGAGATTGTTGGTATTGAAGAAGGAGACCTCTCCCTAGTCTCCGCTTAGGAAAACCAAAATGCACTAATTGAGTCTAGAGCCACGAGATTCATCAAAAGATCTCATAGGAACACTTGACATGACATCGCTTGTTGTTCATCAATAAGGACACAAGTGATATATTCTAGAGTCCCACGCAGATCTTAGCAATCGCCGTAACATTTATGAGAAGTTTCACATCCGTGATCTTCAATGATTGAATGGAAACTCCCGCCGTGGTCAACATCAAGCAGCCCCGACAAGCAGTCACTCGTAACTCCCATGGATTACGCTTAGTGTGTCTCAAATGGTCTACATCGTGGGGTGATGCTTGTGTACCTCAACGACTCACCGAACTGTAGGTGTACTTCTGTACATCGCGTTATCTCACTTGTGGGACTCAGCTCAGAACGGCCTTTGTGAGAATTAGAGACGTGTTTTCACACTATGTCATTAACACACTCGAAATTCAAACTTGTAAGCTACCGGATTATTTCTAACCCATGTTTTATGTTTTCTTCTTATGGATGCTCATGGGAGGAAGAGATCGTGCAGATTCTCCACATGCTCATACCAACAACACATGAAAGTTCTCATAAAAATCAAAGGCAACACAAAGTTAAAGATGATTCTTCGTCAATGTCAAAGAATCTATAAAGTATAAAGACTCGAGAACTACATCATTGGCAATTAAAAGTCAAATAGAAGTGTGAGCATGGTGGAGAAAGACATGGAGACACCTAACCAACGAAGTTGACAACAGCAGACAACCACATTAATTGATCACAAAGCATGAAGGAACAACGAATCAAGACTATTCTATATCTACACGCAAAGTTCAAGCTCAAGGAAAGTAAAGACCTAATCAAGTGGAGCATCTTTTGAATGACCACCCTTAGGGGAGATTGTTAGCCGTAACATTTTATTAGAAGTGATGGTCATTCACGTTTAGGAACTTTGTAACGTGTGTTAGATATCGTGCTAGAATAGTCAACGGCTCATGGATTGGGCTAAGCTAAATGGTTAAATGTTAGTTAAGCTAGCCTTGTATAAGTTGTCATCCAATCCAAGTCCAATCCAAGCCCATCCCAAAGCCCATTAGGCATATAGTACTTTTAGTATAAATACCCTCAAATGTGTCATTTGAGGGTGTGCTTGAGTGTGTGTGTGTGTGTGTTTTTCCTTTGATATACAAGTTTCTTTTCATCTTTCTCTCTCACACATATACGCCTAACATATATCAAGTCACCATCTTTCTCATCTTTCCATCTTTGTTCCTTGTTTCTTCTACGCATATATTTGTGTTTGTGTTTAACGTGTTCTACGCATAACGTGTGTGTGTCACGTAGTATACTTGTGGTAAGCTTTGGTATAGTGATAAGGTTGAGATATTTAATTATTATAAGAAACTTTTATTATGAGACACACACACACACACACACACACACACACACATATATATATATATATATATATATATATATATATATATAGTAGGGTTAAATGAAAAGTTTTATAATGAAAAGAAGAGGGGGAGGGACATGTGTCACCTTGCCACATCACTATGCCATGTCATGTGACATGTCACCCCACCCACCCACACCCAACCCCCACCCACCCACACCCAACCCCCACCCCCTAAGAAAAAAATTTCCGCCAAAAAATTTTGGGCAAAAAAAATTCCACTTAAAGTTGTATCAGATCACGATGAGAAAATATCGCATCACAATTATAATGGTGATGCGATAATTCTAAGTTTAATGCACTAAAATCATGATTATGATGCAAGAATTTATAACCGTGATGCAAGAACTTATAACCTTAATGCAAGAATAAGTTTTGTGCATCTTTATTATGTTATCGCATCATAGTTAATAGTTCAAAGCATAAACTATGATGCACTAAAATCAAGGTTATAACCTTAAATGCACTAAAATCATGATTGTGATGCAAGAATTTATAACCGTGATGTTGTAATTTATAACCTTAATGCACTAAAATCATAATTGTGACGCAAGAATTTATAACCTTAATGCACTAATAAGTTTTGGCATCTTTATTATAAGTTACCGCATCATGAATAATAGTTAAGTGCATCAACTATGATACACTAAAATCAAGGTTATAACATTAATGCACTAAAATCATGATTGTGATCAAAGAACTTTATAATTGTGATGCAAGAACTTTATAACCTGTGATGCGATAATTTATAACTTTAATGCACTAAAATCATGATTGTGATGCAAGAACTTTATAACCGTGATGCAAGAAAAAATTTAGCGGGGAAAAAATTTGCCTAAAAATTTTTTTTTCGCGGGAAAATTTTTTTCTTCGGAGAGGGGTGGGGGCGGGGAGGTGGGGGTGGGGTTGGGGTATGGTGATGTGGCATGATGATGTGGCAAAGGTGACACATGTCACCTCCACATGCCTTCTCATTCTTTTCATTCTAAGAAACTTTTCATAATAACCCTAAATATATATATATATATATATATATATATATATATATATATATATATATATATATATATATATATATATATATATATATATATAACAATTGTAAACTATTAACACATAAAACACATATGCACTTGTAAACATACAAGATCTTCTGTGTATTCTTGATTGTGTGTATGTTTGCTTGTCTATCATGTCTAGCTAAATTTCTTGTGTGTTTGCTTAGATATATGAAACCTAGTTATTGATTATTGTTAGGTTGTTTCTTATCTTAATTGAAATTGCCTTAGGAGTGCAACTAGGCATCTTCGTTGTATTTAATGCTTGAGTATGCTTTATGATGATATGGTCTATGGATGAAATAGCCTAGGCTTGCCGATTCCGTAGGTTGTATACGAGAGATAACCTCAAAGAACTAGGGACTACGCATACCCTACGAACTTTAGGAATACAACGCGTTAAGATAAAGACGTGACAATTCAATCGACCAATAAAAGATAACTAGAGAGTAATAGTATCTAGGTGAACACATTTTTAATCATAATACGAGCACACCTCAATTAGAAATAATCTACCCGTAGTAATTAGATAATTAGATAAGTAGAGTAATCGGTAGAAGTACCACCCCCAACCAATTGCCCCAAGATTTTACCTTAGCTTCCTAAAAAACCATAAAAGATAAAAAAGAATCATCCTCAACCCCACCTTCTCGTTATACATTTCTTACTAGCATTCCTATTCCCCTAGAGAACGATATCAATTCCCGAGGCTTACCCAATACTACACTACAACGATTAGGTTCACTGCCTAGGAGGTTGAAAAACTTGCTCGACGAAAACGAAGTTTCCTTCACCCCGAACGCGCCTTCCGCGCGCATCAATACCATCAATATGCCTTAGTAACCAGTAACCACAACTAATAGAATTCCACAAACATTTGACCATATCCATTTTACAAACATAAAATTTCCAACATACTTATAGGTACAGAATCCTATGTCTAGAAACCGTATCCTGGTTAGTGTTACTACAGTCTAAGGAAGAACGCTCTTCGGGAGTTGGTAGCAAAGGGGCTGCCCCAAAACAAAATAGCATTATTGGGAAGATGAAGATGAAGGTGCAAGGTATTAGAGTTAGACTATGAGAGATTATTATGCCACAACTTAAACTCACCTGGATAACAATCGAGTGTGGTGGAGGCATGTAAAATTTAAGTCCTCTTGTAAATGACAACCTGCAAACCAACGCAACTATAATATGATGACTTCAATTTATGATTATTGTGTGCTATTTCACACATTTGACACATAAGTTGTCTCTTTTAAAAAGATGTGTGCTTAGTAAGACATGATATCATTTATGCAAACTGAATTAACTTACATCAAAATGGTAAAAAGTTTGCCTTTTCGAAACTAACCAACGCATATCTAATATGCCACCATGTTTGGATTTACATATAGGTTATACTAAACAAATAACATAAGCAAAGTAACATGTTAAGATTCTATCAATCCTAAATTGCGAATTGAACTTGAAATGAAGAATATTCTCTTCAAGGACTTTGAAATAGCAAGAGCATCCTGAACCAGAGGCAACAACCCAAACAACTATTATCTACTTACAGGAACCATACTCTCTTTGGGACATAGGGAAAAAAACATAGTGCTTATGAGGACAACTAACCTCATCATCATTATCATATAGGCATCGCCTCAACACAATATGAAATTATCCATTAGCTTCGGGAAGTTTAACACAATTGTTTATTAGTAAAAACAATGAAAATCAAGATACCTTCAACGAGTCAACCATAACACCAAACTTAGCCAAAGTGCTCACTGTCCTGGCTCGAACAATTGCATTCTCAAGAATGATGCGGTTATATATATACCAAATGATATTGCTGGGATCTGATGTCTTTGGTCCCTAAATACCAAGAAAACGGAGAATCTAACCATGTATTCAAAGTAAAGGGTTTAGTTAAATGATAGAGCTACAAGAGCACTAAAATCTGGAAATAAATTAGAGAACAAAAAAAGAAAAGAAAAAAAGAAAAAGAGAGAGAGGAAAGAGCATGCTAACCTTTGTTGAAAGATATGCAAATTGCATTTATACCACTTAAAGCCTCTAGTACTTTATTTTAAGCCATTGACACAAGTCAAGTTATAAGCAAATTTCTTCACATGTGAGGGTATTTGATACCTTATTTCTTCACATACGAGGTATTTGATACCTTATTTCAAGCTAGTTATAAGCAAATTTCTTCACATGTGAGGGTATTTGATACCTTATTTCAAGCTATCAACACGAATCGAGTTATAAGCAAATTTCTTCACACGTGAAGGTATTTGATACTTTATTTCTGCACATGTGAAGGTATTTGATACCTTATTTCTTCACATGTGACAAATTTGTTCACGCGTATTAAAAAGCCATGATACATATATTTTTGCATGTGACAAAATGGTTCACACATCTTAAAATTATACGAGATATATATTCACACACGCCCAAGTTATTCACCCATCTCAAATAGCTATGAGAAATATAGCTTCATATGTTACCAAGTTACGAGACATATCTTCACATACTATGATGTTCACGCATCTTTAAAATCTTCGAGACATATGAGACATATAACCCAAATATATATATATATATATATATATATATATATATATATATATATATATATATATATATATATATGTATATATATATACATATATATATATATATATATATATATATATAGGGAGGGTTAATGTGAGAGATAACTTAAAATTGTAAAAATAGGGACTAATTTGGACCATTAGATCAACTAATTGAGATTAGATGACATTAATACTAGATGGATGGCATTTTGTAATAAATGTTGAACTTGAGGGTTTTGGTACCACAAATAAATGATTTAGGGGCCATTGAATAGCATTTAGATACATTAATTTATATAAATGTGTAAATCCTTCACGACGCTTTTTTTTTTTTTTTTTTTTAATTTTAATTTATGTTTTTATTTATTTATAGAATTCCATTGTACCAGTTCGCTAAACTAAACCTTTAATTACACAATGCATCAACATCGCTTTTAAAGCATTTTCGTGATTTTTAAGGAATTGTTTTAGTTTCCAACTTTTTTTTATGAGAACCTCGTACACATCACCAATACATGACTTTTTAGATTATTTATTCAAAGATCAAAATCTAGCTATATCCTAAAATATGTTCGTATATCATATTTTCACATATTTAAAGTCCAAACAAATGATACATCGATACATCAAATTTTCTAAAAACAATTGAGACATGATGCTAAGTAAATTTTTTTAACAATAGATACATTAATACATGTAAATATATATATTCAACACGACCAACTGATACGTTGTTACATTCAACTTTTTAACGTATTAGTTGATACATTGACACACGTCATATGATATAAAATAAAATAAAAAATACAATGTGTGTCGGTGTGTCACTTAATTTCATTGATACATTGAATCTTTTAAAATCACCTAAAATACTAATGTAAATATTAGTATTCATGTAAATATATATATTCAACACGACCAACTGATACGTTGGTACATTCAACTTTTTAACATATTAGTTGATACATTGACACACGTCATATGATATAAAATAAAATAAAAAATACAAAGTGTGTCGGTGTGTCACTTAAATTCATTGATACATAAAATCACCTAAAATATGTACAATTTCCACAAAATCATTGATACACGATCCGGAACAGAAGCTCAAACAATAACAATAGATCTTGAACTAACTAATACATTGTGTTAAAAGAAATAACCTAACTAATAATTACCATCAAAAACCAAAACAATTATTTTTTTATGTTTCGTTACATGATATATATAAAAACACAAATCTGTCTTTGTGTTTCTTCCTCTTAAATCACAAAAACCGATCACAACACTTTTACCTTCTTCCCCAAACCAGAACCCACGAAATAAAAACAACAAAACACGACTCTCGGTGTACCATTAACGATTTCTGACAGTTACGGTTGTGGACCCATATCCCACTGGTTGCGGCGGCTATAGTTTTGATATGAGGTTCCGGCAGTGGCGCCACCTAGACCGGGCATTCAAACCTTAATAGCAATATCCGGCGACATCGAAACCACATACCACAAACATCACGATCTGAAACCAATGACCACAATATGTGGTCTGATGTTGTTTTTAACGCAGGTCCGATCGTCAACTAAAGAACAACTGAAAGATGTGGTCTGAAGGTTTTAATTTTGATGAGGAGAGATGTAAATAATTTTGGGTGGTTACAATATACACATTTGTTCCTAGTGGAGATTAGCGACATAAGAGGTGAATGGTTTGTTTATTGGAGAAGAAAAAAAAGAAAAAAAATGGGGTATGTTATGTGGCTCGTAGTTTAGGATAGACAAGTAATAAATTAGAGTTATGTGAGAAATAAATGTAGGAGTAAAATACCTATTATGCCCTTTTTGATAATTAATCATTATATTTTAACTTGAATGCTTAATTTCCATGTGTCATATCTTTATTGGGTTCTTATTTTTATAACTTTAAAAAGTTCTCATTTGATCTCAATTTATCTCGATTATATATATATATATATATATATATATATATATATATATATATATATATATATATATATATATATATATATATATATATATATATATATATATATATATATAGAGTGAGGATCATGTGCATGGATTTTTAATTTTAGTATGGACGCACGGACGATCCGGACCGCCATTTCAGATCTCGACCTTTACTTTTGTAAAAAGTCAAGATCTGCGCTAACTTCACTGCACGACCAATTGACCATGTAAACGATTTTTAATTTTTTTTCCTAATGAGCGATTCTTACTATTGTTATCTTCTTTCATTTTTTATTTTTTCACATTTTTCTGAGCACTTTGTAACACCCCCCGAAATCTTAGTGACAGCGGAAGACTAATCGGGGTGTTACTCGAATGGAGACCATAGTCAACAATTATAGAAAACGACACGAAAGTGGCGTTTTATTAAAAGTAGATATCATTCATTGAAAACTCATAGTTGTTACAAAACATTGTAAATTATTCAAGCGTTTTCCCAAAATAAAGAGCATTAGTTTGAAAGAAATGACAACTTTATGTTTACACCACAAGAAAAGCCTTGACATGCCCCCACTCCGTGACTTGAACATAATCTTCACTGATTACCTGAGATAACATGCTTAAAAAGGTCAACAAAAATGTTGAGTGAAGTTCATAGGTTTAAATAACAATTGAACACAAGAATATGAGCATGATCATTGTAAGCTAACAATATCATAAAGAAAATAATGATTATTATGCGCTAAGCTCATGCAACCAAGACTCAACCGCATACAATCAATTACCGTGTACGTAAGTTTTGCCCCAAAGGAGGTAATAGCCAATTACCTAATGCAATTCAAATATGGTGCGCCCGGTTATTTCTCTATAACCAAGACGGGTTGTTAATCCCCATAGTACTATTCACTTATATCTGCGTTCACTTGCGGTGACTAATGGTTCATGATACAGGGGACTTATGGCTAAATACTTAGGCAATTCCAATAATCAAGAAGCGAACATTTATGAAAAACCTTGTGTTCTAGTTTAGAGCATGTATCTTCCTCGCGGGGTTTGCAAATAAAAGTAAAAGCGATGCTATGAAATCACCTTGATGATAATGAACAAGCACAAACAGATCAAGCACAATGTAGCGGAGGTTCCAAACCGAAACCTAAAAATGATGAGATGGCGAGTCTCAGATATGATAAACATTTTGGTTCGCGACCAAAATAATAGAGATTGAGTATTCTTATTCAATAGATCATTGAATTGTCCAATTCAATAATGTGCGTGGGTGCTTAGCGTTTTAAATTAATTTTACTTGCTACATTGCCTTAGTTAATGATCCTCACTTACGCATCAGTGAAATGTTCTCCCGTTGTGATCTCGTAAAAATGATAGTGTTGTTGAGTATTTTAGCTTGTTTAAATCATGCTTTATCGGATTATATATATAATTATAATCTTATAAATATAAATATATATATATATATATATATATATATATATATATATATATATATATATAATCTAGATCAAATAAGATCAAGCTTAAAGTTGTTAAATGAGATCCAACTAAAATTTGACAAGTTTACACTCTCCTTATAACAAAAACGAATTTTTATTAACTACAACTAAAATTGTTAAAGTTTCGATAGATTTATTTTTAAAATTCTGAAACCTAAGTGATACACTTTGATTAGAAGTGTAATGTGTATCGAGTTTTGTATGTGTATCACATTTTAGAATATTTATTAGTGTAATATGTATCGTGTATCACTAATCCAAACTCATGTATCATTTGGTTATTAGTTGCTAAAATGTTAATTTGTATTAAAATATTATTTTGTGTGCATTATTGCTAAAATTGTTATTTATAAATATTTTAATAGTTTTTAGACTTGATCTTATTTTTACAACTTTAAGTTTGATCTCACGTTAACTCCCCTATATATATATATATATATATATATATATATATATATATATATATATATATATATATATATATATATATATATATATATATATATATATATATATATATATATATATATACACGTAATATATTTAACGTTATCCGATAATAAAATACTTTGAGAATACTTGTATGATCAAAATACTCGTTTTTACGAAGTTACGATGAGTTTATAAGTTTTTCTAAACTTTTAACGAATTTACACTTTTTACCCTCAAGTTTCAAAGTATACAAGTTTAGTCCCTCAAGTTTAAGCAATTAACACTTTCTACCCGAAACTGTTTTATAGAAAAACTTTTTGGAAATTGGCAGTTTCAACCCCTTATCGAAACTATTTTTAAAAAATACCCCCAAGGTTACACTTATACGCTTTTTACCTTAAAGTTTCCACTTTTACACTTTCCACCCAAAAGTATTATTTTAACTAGTTTCGACAGTTTACTTAAATGGTCCTTGTAGTTTTCATTCGTGTACATGCAAACGTATGTTTACCCCTTATACTTTCAAATAGCGCATGTTTGGTCCCTCAACCTTTCATGCACGTTCTATATACGTTTAGATCAACCCTTAGACTTTTAAAAAGTTACGGTTTTCACCCAAAGTTCACACGATTTGCAAATTAGGTCCGAAATACCATTTTGATATACGAAAACTTTTTAAAATGTTTACAAGCTTATTTCTAGCTTATATTTAGTGCTCTTTAGCTTATTTCCATCTTATTGGGTCGGGTAAATAGTTGTTTGGACTTAGTTTGGGCTTAATGGGCTCGACTATTGGGCTTTAGGCCCGTATGGTTTTGCGTATGAAATTAAAGTGTACGAGAGTTTTCTAAGGGTTTTGTAAGGTTTTGCAACTTGTTTCGACATGAATTAGAAGTTCTAACGTGCAAACTAGTGAGTGAATATGGGTCGTGTGGTGAAAATGCTAGACATAACACGAGATTTAGGGTGCGTTTAATATTTTAACGTGTGATATGACATGTATATGTGTGACATAAATAAAAGGAATTGACAAGGTTTTGAGAGGACTTACTACACTCGAGTAGAGTGGAGATGAAACAGATGAGAAGGTGATTTGAACTCGAGAACCCCGTGTTCTCCTTATAATACCACTTGATCACTTTACCCTTATGATTTAATTTGATTTTCTCCCTAATCTCCTTCAACTATGTCCACAGTGAACGTTTTGTTTGTGTTGAGAGTGATATAAGTGAGCGAGTTTGAGGGATTTGAGTGAGTTGTGAGTTTGTATATAAAGAGAGACTGTGCATGGGTTTCTTAATATTTTAAAGCATAGATCTTACTAGTGTCAATATAATACAAGTTGGAGTGCGTAGGGTGTTGGGAGGGCATGGTAAAAACCGGCGCCTCATGGGGCATGCTTAGCTTAAGTCCCATCGAAATGGTGCATGAGGGACATGTTACCCAATGGTCCAAAGAGTCAAGGTTTGGTCAAGGTACTTAGGTTATTTTAATACTTGTTTAGGGTGGCCTAATGTAAGGTTTTGTCTCTTCTTTATGAAGAATTGTAGCCAATTGGCTACAAAATTGTAGTCAAGCTATCCCTATATATATATATATATATATATATATATATATATATATATATATATAGAGAGAGAGAGAGATTTGGGATCATATGAGATCATTCTTAAAGTTCTAAAAATAAGATTATCTTAAGGACAAATAAAAATCTGACAAGTGGCAATTTAGTTAAGAAAGAAAAAAAGATTATTAATATAATAAAAAGGGTATTGTAGGTATTTCAAACAACATATTAATGATAAAACCTAACCCACCTATTATTGTATCACATTAACTACCGTCACTTTGAATATGCTATTTCTCTCTCTCCCCAAAACATCAATTACCGGAAACCACTCCATCACATTTTTATTTTTTCCACCACCATGCCGAAGATCCGGCAACCTTTGTGGTTGAATCATCTTCGATCGAATCTGGATAACAAAACCCCTGCAGAAGATCGGCGACCGATTCGAGATTTGTTTTGCATCTTTAAGATGAAGATCCGGTTACCACATGTTGGTGGTTTTCTCGTTGCCAAAGAATACTCACGCTGCAACCCAATCAAACCAGATGCAAGCCAATCAAATTCGCCGCTGTCACTAATTCCCATATCAAAAAGTGGTCAGATTCTGTCAAGTCTACAAACACCCTAATTGCCGCCGGATTCTGGGAAAAAAACGCGTGTACATACGACTTGCAATGCTGCCATGATATA